>CM076582.1:1542337853-1542625687 GCA_034641835.2 Pinus albicaulis | reverse complement strand
TTTCTGGGAAAATTGTCTTAACTTGAGACAAAAGAAAACGTGTGTATTGTCTTAAATATTGTCTTTAAGCGAGTGTCTCAAATTAAATTGTTCTTCAAATATTCTCTATAAAGACAATATATAACACACACATTTTTGTCTCTCCAGAGGCAATTTCAGTTTTGTCTCTCTAGAGACAATAGTTGGGATCAAATACATATTGTGTTTAAAGAGACAATGTCTTTGATCCTAATTATTGTCTCTCTAGAGACAATAAAAAATTGCATTCAAAGGTAATACAACAACACTTTTGTCTCTTTAGAGACAATATAAAATAATGAATCTAGAAAATATCTCACCATTGAAATAAACCAATATTAAAAGTATTTAATTAAAAATAAACTATAATATCATTGATTAATTCATATTAGGACACAGTGGAATCGAACCACCAACCTCTTGCTTATAAAGCATGTGATCTTCCACTGAGCTAGCACCCTTTAACGAATTATGTGAGAGTTGTGGGAGTTCTTAAAATAGCATATATAGGCATTGATTTTCAACTAGAATTTGCACCAAGATGTGCAAAGATATTTCGATAGTGTGTTTTGGTTTTTGTACCCTGCAAATATATACATAATAACATATGAAATAGAAGGGTTTCTAATGTGGACGTCGGGGATCGATTGGTCGAAGAGGCTTGAAGTTCAGGTATTTCTTCAAATTTCTAGTGTGCCCAATGTCTTTTCTTGGTATATTTCCACTAATTTTTCTCAACTTGAGCTCAACCACGCCTTTTTCCTTCAAAGGTGCCATGGATATCATGATTTATTTCAAATGGATCTTAATTTATTGGATGTTATGCTTCCATACATGCAGCAATCCCTAAAATCATACTTTTCAATAAATGAGTATGACCTTTAGCTAAAGATGAAAGTTAAGTAATGTGAAGGAATTGTTAGGACACATATATTCAAGAAATATTAGGAAAAAGAGTGTATAGATGAGGACATTCGATGACATCTTGCAGGACTATTAGATAAACTTGCAGTCTATCTTAATAATCCACATCCCTTCCAAGATTGACATTAAAAAATTCAGTGTTCTTCTACAAGAACCATTTGCATCGGTAGATGCAACCACATGGGTCACAGAAGTACTCCATGTTTTTTATACCGTTGCACTAGTGAGCTTTGAAAAACTATAAATTTTCTCCTACATTAAATATGAGACTTGTTTAGGACCTATAGAACATAATTATAATTAGTAGGTAGATTTGAAGTTAAAAATACATGCTTTAAAGGCGAAGAAATGAAATACCTTATGAGCAGAATCCAATGCAGAACCAAAAATGACCCATTTGCATGATTTTCCTAGTAGCCATGTCCAAGATTGACTTGCTTTGAAATGTTTCTCAACTTGCTGTATACCTGGCATTTTGTCTCCTCTAAAAGTCTTGAAGGGGTGAAAAGACAGTATGTGAAATCCAACATAGGATTGAGGTTTAAAAATCAAATGCATAACTTAAAAGCATGTTTATAATATAACCTATCTAGTGTTCCCTTATCAAGAAAGTGTTGTCCCCTTCTTGGTAGGGAACTGTTGCGATTTGAGCTTGTGGATGATATCCTTTCATTTGGAAACTTGTGTGATGAATGAGCAGGGCAGAGCATTACAAATTATCTTGCAGAGAACATGGTAAACAAAAATTGACAAACCCCTCTCAATTTTCCTCTATAATACCTAAAGAATTTTATTCAATAGGACTTAAGAGGAAAGGCTTTAAACTCTTACGACATCCCATCTTCATTCCGGAGTAGAAAGACCACATGGGACATGAAAAATCCATCGATACTTTGTGAAAAAACAACAGAGAGCAGACCCCTTAAGTCCAAAGATAGTGCATTTGATTTTTGTACCTCTTGCTACCTTTGCTTCCAAATTCATTACACAATCATCCTTTAAATAGACATTTGGTGCCCTAAATTCATCCAATTTTTAATACGATATAAAACCATGCTAAATTTGAAAGAATGCATTAAACAGAAGCAAAATCTACTATGTAAAGTATAATCATTCTAAAGGGTATTCTGGAATGCGTTCTCTATATTAAAATTTAACAACAAGGATAATTTTAATAGAATATAAATCCATGCTAAATTTGAAAGCAAGAATTAAACATAAAAAACATAGATTATGTAAACAATAATCATTCTAAAGGTCATGCTGGAATTTCTTTCCTGTATTAAAATTTAATAGTAAGAATGAACTGAACACTCACAAAGAAATAATTGCATAAACAAATGGAACTTTATTTTCTAATTGCATACCATTCAGAACATAGCTTATACACAGAACTCCCATTGTTGTAATGCATCATCTGCCCTGCAGTCTAGAGCATGCATTATTACTTAGCAACTTGGAAAAACACGGAATTTAAAATATATCCACAGTGGAAACAAAATTCAATATAACATCACCTCTAAGTTTCCAGAAGTTTGACAAAAAGCACAGAATAATTCATCCTTTGATGTACTAGGTTCAGATATGTAGCAATTACCAGGGATCTGTGGGTACATCTCAGAAATTCTAGCATGTGTAGTTGGCTCAAGACTACCACCATTGTTAATAGTTTGGATATCATATTGATGATTTTGTGTTAGGTCAACAGAAGATTCTATCATGTCACTATTTTGAACAATTTTGTGAATATCCACATGATACTCGTGTTTCTTGTCTATTAATTCAGTATCAATTTGGGACTTCACTTCTGCAGAATTTTTTTCGCAGTTTTATCAATAGGTAAGCCAAACATGGCACTAAATATATAAGTTGATGTGAAAATTATCTCCTTTTCTACATCCTTTGAATTTATCTTGCTACTTTAACAATCAACAATATTACCATTGACCGGAGAAAACATTTGTCTGATCACTTTTTTCTTTGGACTTCATTTGTGTCTCCCTTTTGCAAGCTATCTGTACATCCTTTGTTCCTCCAGTAGACTTGGTCCCCCTCTTTCTACGTGGCTTTCTTCCAAAAAGGTTAAATGGAATCTAAGATCCTGATGTCTAGGTATAACCCCTTTCAAATACAACTCACTTCTATAGTATACATCTCGATGCAATTTTGCTAAATAAATACAAATATACCAGTTCCCGTGAAAAAAAGCATCTCCTCAAGCTACTCATCACACATCCATGAGTCATTAGTTAAATATATGAATTTGGTTTATTTAAACGAGTTTCATTGTATGTAATTAGTAAATACATAGAGGGCAGTGCATGGCTACAGAAAGGCTCAGTACCAATGGCTTAGGCAATCAACGATGTCATAGCTATAACTACCATTCCTCGATTCCAATGCATTAATAAGATTTTTATTGTAATATCCCTATTTTTACTGCTTTTATTAGATAATTGAACAATCCTAAAGGTTAAGTGGACCTACAGGAAAAATTTATTGTGGACATATTATTTTAAATTTAATAAATGTGGAATTGGAATTATTGTGCAAAGACTAGAGTATAAAGGAGCCCAGGATTTCAAGTCCATGAGGATGGATAATATTCCAAAGACTTTCCCAAATTCTCAAAAATCCTTGGAGAAAATAAAATAAATTAAAAATATTAGATTGGAGATAAAAATATAAAAGATACCTCAGTAAAGTGGAAAGTTACTGAGAAGAGGTGAAATAAAAATAGAAAGAGGAAAAAGCTAGTTTTAAAATACTTTTGTGTAAAAAACAAAAGGAAAGCCTAGGAAAAAAGGAAAACAACAACTTGATTAACTGGACGCAGTTATGGAAACATGTTAAAGGGAAAGCAGACTTAAATAATTCATTCATGGGTAGACAAGAGGTTTTCTACACTTTGGAGGAATTGGTCTCTGCTCGGGGGAGGGGGGGGGGTTGTGGAGAGAAAGCTCAAGGTTGGGTGGCAAATAGTCTTACCAAAATTGGTATGCACAAAGAATTTTAATTCTATGTTATGAATTTTATTAGCACAAAAAGATTTTAAGATTGTCTATAGTATTGTGTGGAATCAGATTTTAATTCTGTAGAAATAGTTAGGTGAGAAAAGTTAAATTATACAAAATTATTAGTGGATGTCTGTGTAAATTTTATTCACATAGTCTGATGTATTTAACAGGTAACAACTATAGAACTAGTCATTGATATGCATGGTTACATAGACAAGATAGAATTATATACCAACACTCAGAATGTTTAAACCCAAATAATAGGTTTAAATATGAAGTTACGTGTTAAACAGTCATAAAGTAAAGACATGCAAACTAGATAAATACATTATGGAGAAGGATATTTATTGTATTTATCAGAAAGATACAATCAATATTACCATGTAAATTACCAATCTGCTATCATCAAACAAATTGAACATAATTATAACTCATTGCATATTCTCAGAATAAGCATAAAAGACATAACGAAATGAAAAACATATATTCAGTAAAACCTCTAAGAAGGAGTACACAGTTCAATAGTTATAAATATATGATAGAATCTGTTACACATTACAAATTTAATTTTGTCATTCAAAATTATAGACAGAAAGGATGGTCCCAATTTAATGGTACAAAAGAAATATAAAATTTTATAGGTTGGATTCTTCATAGTAATGTTGACCAACCTGTAGAGGAGCAAACATAAATTATGGTCAATGTACAAGTCATGAAAATTCTCATGCAATTATAGAGGAGGAATGAAATTGTAGATAGGTACAGGTAATCAGAGGAAGTACCTTCACATACAAATATAGGACTGAGTAAAAGGAATACAGATTATATTGGGGAATAATTAGAGACAAAGATCATTAAATCAATGAAAAATATAAGTTAACAGAGATATTATTACCTTACTGTTAGTAAATTAACAGTGGTACAAAGAGTTGGAGAGAAAAAGTTGTATTCTGGGAAAAACCCTAGCGGAGCTTTGCACCAGTCTGACTGCCATGACCTAGGGTTGCGGGATTCTGCGTTGGATGGCCCAGGAAGACCTCCATCCCCAGAATGTTAGGTCGTGCTCCCTCTCCTGGCTATCTTGAGGCTCACCGATGACCGAATCTAGTGGGGGAACCATTGATCACCCTATTAAAAGCCAGCCTCCCACAGGGGTGGCGGCAGGGGTTGATACCGTCAATCAGCATAACACTAGCCCATCTCATGAACCACAGGGGCGACTCCCACAACGAAGCAGACAAACAAACCAGTAGCAGAAGAAGTGAATATTAATTCAACAACATGCATGCTAAAAACACAAAAAAATAGTGATCGAGCTCTCAACGCATCGCATCAATGGCAGAATCTAGTTCATGAAGGATCATGCACTGATAGGAAAATTTATGGGCTTCTAGCCCACTGAAAAAGCGTTGAGAGGATGGATAGCTTAGAAGTGGAAACCCAAAGGCCACATTGGCCTAAATCTATGTGCTAAAGGCTTCTTCAATGTGCTTTTCACATGCACTGAAGACAAAGAAAGAATCATGGACCGAGGCCCTTATTTATTCAACACTACACGCCTATACCTCTGGCCCTAGATGAAGTGATTCAACCCTGACAAACAGGATCTTACATGGGCTCCGATCTAGATTCGGCTCTAATCCCTCCCCCAGGATTACTAGGATGAGCTGACACTCAGAGACATAGGAAATTCCCTAGGGGAGTTCGTTAAGATCACAGAGGAGACCAAGATCAATCGCTACGCAACATATGCCCACATATGCATCTATATGAACTTGGCAGAACCTTTACTAGGCGAGGTAAGTCTTCTACACGAATATTTTGAATGGACACAAACTGTAGATTATGAGCATATTCCTTTCAGATGTAGGAATTGTCACCAACATGGGCATCTCTTTAGATATTGTCCCCTAAAAAAGAAAGATATGGCTGAAAAGGAATCCATCGATCAGGAAGAAAAAGGATTCACGAAGGTAACAAGTAAGAAAAGGCACGACAAGAGAGCTACCCCTCAGTAGAATAAAAAATGACCTAAACTAGCAACAGCTTCGCAACTTTAAATCATCTAAATGAAAACGAAAATGAACAATCTAGTCATCGAAGCCAAGCATACCTCCACAGAGCAGGCCCAGTCCTCAAAAGCTCAATAGGACAAGGTCCCTCTTGAGACCTTCCTGAAACCTCAAACCGCAAGCTATGCAGGGGAAAAAAATGCATTAAAATGCAAAGAACAAATCATGGAGACGATCCCAGAAGCCATGGAGGAAGAACCATAAAGCATTGACCTTGAGGGCCTGAATCTCATAGGGTTAGAGGATGCCTACAACAAGAAAGACTTCAAATCTATTCTGGAGCAACAGGTCAAAAATATGGAAGAAATCCTAGCTAGAGCACAACAACACCCCTCTCCCGGTATTTATGGGGCATGCTCATAAAAACCAAATACTTTACGAAAGAGTCCCGCAAAAGGGGTAGGAAAATAAATCTGCAAATAATAATAGAGATAGGAAAATAAATGGTGGATTTTGGGTGATTCCCCAAGTTGACAAGATTCTTCGCCTACACCACCAATCCAATCCCATGAAGATCATCTCCTGGAATATAAGAGGGCTCAATAGCCCCACTAAGCACAGTATAATAAAGAAAAGGATTAACGAGGAACACCCTGCAATATTCTACATGCAAGAAACCAAATGTTCCAGCTCCACTCTGGATACAATCTTCAAAAAAATATGGAAAGGTAGAAATACAATAGCAGTTGATGCCAACAGAGCGTCTGGAGGAATGCCAATCATATGTAACCCCCAAATCATCTCCTTAGAGAACTTTCATGCCAGAAGACACTTCATCCAGGCCAACTTTCACCTGATTGGCATGGATATCCATGGTCTGCTCACAAATTTCTACTTTCCCAGAACATCCATAAAAAACAGAGCTTTTGGAAAACCTAACGGAACTCAATAAATATAGAGCCTTTCCACTCTGGCTCCTGGGAGGAGACTTCAATATGATAACAAATCTACAGGAAAATAAAGGAGGAAGGATGCATTTGGACTTGGACAGTAATGGGTTTAAGAACTTCATTCAAGGAAACCACCTCATTGATCTTCAAACCTCCAATGGAATCTTCACATGGAATAATAAAAGAGGAGGCACCCACCAGATAGTCTCAAGATTGGACATATTCCTCATCACAAAATACTTCATCTAGCTAGGGGATGTCATAATGGCCACCATCATCCTTGCAACAGGGTCTAACCACTGGCTAATACAACTTCAATGGTTCTGACCAGGCAAGCATGCTGCCAAACCTTTTCGATTCGAACACTACTGGCTCCGGCACCTATGGTTCAAGGATATGGTTTCCAAATGGTGGACCTCCACAGTACCTCCGTAAGGCACTAATATGCTCCACTTCTAGACAAAACTAAAAATTCTCAAAGGAAAATTGAAGGTCTGGAATAAATCAACATTTGGCAATATCTTCATAGAAAAAAAAGAGTTGTAGGAAAAAATGAAGAAGTTACAACAAACTATTACCCAGTAAGGACGCTCAGCCGAGTCATAAAGTTAGGAGAAGACCTTATCTACTCAAATGGAAGAAATAAGGCATCGGGAAGAAATCCTATGGAGACAAAAATCAAGAATCTGTTGGCTCAAAGGGAGAATGAAACACTAAATTCTTTCATTGATCCACCATTTAGCACAAGATGCATAACAGAATCATGGTCCTCAAAAACCAAAATGGAAAGTAGCTGGAAATGCAAGAGGCCATTACTGAGGAGTTGCGCAATCACTTCAGGAACATTCTGCAAGAGCCCAATCATCAAAGGCATGAAGCCATTGGGAAAATCACCCAACACATTCCCAAGATAATAACGGATGATCACAATAGGTTGCTGCTCACTGCCACCACCCTGGCTGAGGTGGAACAAGCAGTCTTCTAGCTGAATGTAGGGAAAGTCCCAGATCTTGATGGATTTACCACCAAATTCTTCTATTTCTTTTGGGACACCATCCAAAACGGAGTCTAGGGCATAGTGGAGGAATTGCGCACCACTCACTGGCTTCTTCCAGTGCTAAATGCCACTTTCATCACTTTGGTTCCAAAAGAAGACAATGTAGCCTTGCCAAGTAAGTACAGGCCCATAGCTCTCTGCAATTTCATTTACAAAATTATCTCCAAATTTATTGCTAATAGACAGAAGCATCTCCTTCCCATCATTATCTCCCTGGAGAAAACATGTTATGTGGAAGGCAAGAAAATTCTTGATGGCATTATCTTAACCCATGAAATCATCCACTCTCTCAAAACCACCAAAAATCATGGCATGCTTCTCAAAATTGACCTCTCCAAGGCTTTTGACAAACTCAGCTAGGACTACATAAAAAATGTACTCATAGCCTTCGACTTCAGCCACACCTAGGTCCGTTGGATCATGAGTCTCATTACCTCCCATTTTCTCTCCATATTGGTCAATGGTATTCCCTCTGCTACCTTCAACCCCTCAAGAGGCATCAGAAAAGGGGACCCTCTTTCTCCTTTCATCTTCATTATTATAGTTGAAGGATTGGGTCGCCTTCTCAAAATCTCCATCCAGTCAGGTGCCTTGCTTGGTTTACACCTCCACAACTTGCCCCCCTCCTCCCATCAAAAATTTTTGGATGACAATATGATTATGGGTTACCTCTCAGTTTAGGATGCCCGCACCCTCAAATCTCTTCTAGATTCCTTCTCTGAAGCCTCCGGCACAGAGGTCAACCCTAGCAAATCACATATATTTTTCTTTCATACCCCCCTTCTCACTCAGCGCAACATTTCCCGTATCCTTGGATTCTCCATCTCTTCCTTTCACTCAAAATACCTAAGAGCCACTCTCACTGATTTAGCCATCAACTATTCCTCCTGGAGAGCCCTGCTGGAAAAAATGGAAACTAGGTTATCCAAGTGGACCCATCATACCATCAATATTGCAATCCGTTTGGTTCTCATAAAAAAATTTCTGCAATCTCTCACCATTTACCTCTTCTCTATCCTGGCAACCCCCAAATGGGTCCTCAAAGCCATGCACAATGTGCAAAGATATTTCCTATGGGAAACACCAAAGAGAAAAATAAATGGACCTTAGTCAACTGGAAGGATGTTTGTACTCCTAAAAAACAGGGGGGGTTAGGAGTGCGTGATCCTGAGCACAATAATAACATAATGGGAGCTAGTATCTAGTGGAAATGGATCTCCAACCCCAACACTCCATGGGCTAATCTATGGGCGACCAAGTATGCCCGCTCTTGGCCCAAGGAGGACCTCATCCAGTTCAACTTAGAGTCTGGGGGATCCCAAATCTGGAAAGCAGCAAGTAGCCAAAAACAGATGATACAAAGTCATAGCTTTTGGGAGCTGCGAAGTGGTACCCAAGAAAGATTCTGGGAGGACTCATGGCAGTAGCTTCCAAGCCTATCATCCATTTTTCCCAGACCCATATGGAGTGTTTTTCTCTAAGGGAGGAAAAGACAGAATGTTTAGGACTTCTGGACGGATGACACTACCCAAGGTTATAGGAAATGGCTACACATGAACAGATGGCAAGACGACTGGAACAAAGAGTGCCACAAAGATATCTGGGAGGAACTCAGCACCAAACGAAAAATCAGAGTAAGTACAAGACCTAACATCCTTCATTGGGGGCATATGCCTAGTGGAAACTACTCCACCAAGGAAGCTTACAACATCCTTCATCAGTAGAATCCAGGTCCAATAGATCTCGTCTAGAAAAATATATGGATGGCCTATCTCTGGCCTAAAGTAGCCACCTTCCTATGGCTGCTCAGTAAATGACACATCCTCCCATGGGAGAATATTTTAAGGAGGGGGTTTGTAGGACCCTCCAGGTGTCCCCTATGTCAGGAAAACTTGGAAACCATCGATCACCTGATGGACCAATGTCCTACCACTAATTTCCCGTGGGACAAAATTGTAATTTTGTGTCATCATTCCAACCGAGTAATGGGCAACATTATCAACACCATCAGCAGCTGGACAGACTATCCTTACACCATCACTCTCCTAAATTGACTCTAGCAGATCATTCCAGGCATCCTTATTTGGAATATATGGAAGGAAAGGAATAGTCACATCTTCAAAGATAAATAATCCACATCAGAGAAGCTCTGGGACAAGATTCACATCAACCTCTCTGAAACGCTGGCCTTAGACGCATGGAGTCAAGAGGACCTTCCCACCTCTATAGCAGAGCACCACATATGGAACAATTGGAAAATGAGTATAAACACTCCCGTGGATATCAATCCTATAACTGTAGGTAGAACTCTTGCCCCTAAAAAATGGAACCCCCTCCAAATGGCTTCTTCAAATGCAACTTCGATGGTGCATCCAAAGGCAACCCTGGAAATGTAGGATTATAGGCATTATCAGGAAATCTCAAGGTGAACCTCTCCGGATTTACTTCTATAACATGGGATGAGACAACAACAATTCTGTAGAGTTGGAGGGGCTCATATAGGGTATTCAAATTGTAATTGAGTTTCATTACTTCCCCCTGGAAACAGAGGGAGACTCATAAGTCATAACTATGGTAGCCACAAGAATCCTCCAAGGATCGGCTTCCTCAAGGGTATCCACTAACTGGAGGTTAGCCCATAAGCTCAAGTTTCTGGAACAACTGATACACAATCAAAGAGCCATTACTTATTACCATGTGTGAAGGAAAGCTAACTCAGTAGCGGGTCTCCTTGACAATAAACGAGTGGAAAGCCACTCTGAGCTGTATCATTCCAACCTTACTCAGGTTGAGGAGGAATCCTTAAGACATGAATGTCACACTCTCATTCAAAATGATCTTCTCCCCCTGGATGTGGGTGAAAAAACTGGCACGAACAACAACCATTCCTCACACACCCCAGAGGACAGAGATCTTCTGCGCAAAGCCTCACCTATTGCGGATCCTCAAACCGTTAGCCATCCACACAAGAAAAATGTGATAAGGCATGATGATGATATGTTGGGTACATCGTCACCCCCTCCAGGGTACCCCCCTGCAATTATCACCATAAATGATTATCATGATTAATTTGTATATCAGCCATCACCCTGCCCTCGAGCCTGCTCAGGAAATTGGTCATGGCACGCAGCTACGTGTGAGGCTTACTCATTTCCATCCCCTTAGCATGTGTCCAAGACCCTTTAAAAGGATGAGCCCTCACCCCCAAGCAACTCACACTAATTTCCCTCTGCCTTTCCTTTTGACTCTGCTTTGGCACTTCCCCGATTTCAGCCGGCCGCACAACCCTCTTCTCAGTGCTGCACTACACAATCCCCGCTGGGCTGTGACTTCCCAGTTTGTGCACCTCTTCCCTGGCCCTTCTTCCCCCCGGTCCTCGACATTGTTTTTCCCCCTGCTGCACACCCTTCCCTTGAAGCCTCTCCCCTGCCTCATTGTGCAATGGCCCCCAGATTATGCCAGAGAACCATCCGCGATGGTCAGACAGGGTCTCTCCCTGGTTGTTATCACTGTGGAGAGGACAACTGTTTGGAGTCAATGGAAGGCTCCTCCTTCGGCAGTTTTGCGAGATAGAGCCCCGATCCCAAGCAATAGGAATAAGCTCCAGTGCAAGCTGGGTAGAGAGGTAGGCGAGGCCCACGGAAGTCTACCATAGCACACTAGGTGCACCCCCTCCCTTGCAAGATTGATCCACTGCCGGCTCAGGTGGAGGAAGATGATGAATCATATGTCTGGGTGATGGACTCTGATGGCAACCGGATGCACGTCCCTGACGCAAAGGATCCAGAGCCCCCCATCCTTTGCGCACTTGTCCCCAAACCCAGGTTTCCAATGGCAGACTCTGAGGAAGCAGTTGCGCAGGCACCCGCTTGCCCCATAAAGGAGGAGGTCCTCGACAATGATGATGAAGATGAAGATTGAAGCCTATTAAGCTTCATAAATCTTCCATGTTTTTTGTCAAGCATGCTACCACCAGTGCTATACCCTTGTTTCTGCATATTTTGTAATATCTAGATACATCAACGTTGTTGCGCATACTGTAATTTTCTGTCTAAAGTTTTTCCTGAGTTGGTTTCCTCCTTTGAGGCAGCCCTGAAATCGTACAAATAAGGTTGGGATTGGCTAAGCGCGGCTTGCCAACACCACCTCTAGCATATGTAATGTTTATTTTATCGAATTAATAGAATAGCCTAACTTACCAAAAAAAACAATGGTACAAAGAGCTGCAAATAGAAATGAGGAAAATTATTAGTAAAAAATGTTGACGAAAATATAAAAAACATAGTAAAGTAAGTAAATTAAATAGAATGAGGTATACCTTGCTTCTCAATTATAGAGGGAAATGGAGAAACTCAGATAACCTGGAAGTCAAGGAAATGATTCATGCATATAGAAAATTTTAATAAATGAGGAAATTTAATAAAATTTTACAATGATTTAAATTATATCATTTTAAATCTCAGCTATGGGATAAAATGATAAACTAATGTAGAATGAAATTCTGTAGAATTATAACATCAAAATTTATTAAACTGATGAATAAATTCCTGAATAATGAAATGTCATTAAAATTATCCTACTTGCAGAAGTAAGGGAGAGTACTGAGACAAATTCAGAAATGAATTTATAAACCTTGCCATATATAAATATAATCATTTAAGGGTTAAATAATGAATTAAATTTCATCCAATTTAATTAGGTTGCAAATCGAAATTAGTGCAACAACAATATGAATTATATACTTAATTATTCGAATTGAAATTACCCATTTACGAATACTGTCACTTTTTAATTCTTCTCGTAAGAGAAGTAGGGAAAAATGAGGAGACGAGCGACCGAAGCCTTGATATAAAATCGAATTGCGATCGAAAAGGGAGAAATGCATTCCCCAAGTTAATAAGGAATTCGATTTAAACAACGAGGAACTAAATAGAAAAGTTGGGAAACATTACATATGGAATTATCAACGAACGAGAAAAATTAAAATGAAGAAGCCAATTGCCGAAATTAAAATCCGAAATAGAGAAATATTAACTAGCTAGGTTTATAAACATTGCAACCTAGAATATTCTCATTATATGAAAAATGAATACAATGCGTAGTAACAGAAAACGCAGAGAGGCGTTGGGTGGCAAAAGTCTTAACAACGAAACTGAAACCCAAGAAAGTAAGTATAATGAAATATCCCAATAGTAGATACAATTTAAATTGCAAAGAAAAGGGAAATTCATTCTAAAATACTGAAAGACCAATGAAAAACAATCTTTGCTATGAAAATTCCAAAACGACGGAATAAAAGGGAATGTTTAAACTAAAAAAAGGTTTAAAAAAAGGGGTATAGAGTGGTTTCAAGAATGAAATATACTTAACTGGAAAACGTTGGTAACCAGTGGGGAAAGACGCCATTAAGACTCCATTAAACCTGAAATAAATCACGAAAATATTAATGGTAGAGGAATGCAAGTTTAAAAACTAAATAATGAAAACGTTAATGTCAGAGGAATGCAAGTTTGAAACCAAACAACGAAACGATGTCTGGTTAATTGACTAAAAGGAACTCTTACCTTTATGGGAGACAGAGTCTCATGAAAGAAATGAAAAATTTCATGACAGAGTTGCCCTTTGTGCTTATATTCTACCTGTGTAAGCACTGAAACCATCGGGTTCAAGCCATGGCTGCGTGGAGCAACTAAAGTTGCAGAGCCAAAGGCAAAACATTACCAACTAAAGAATGAAGAAAATCGTAGTAGGGTTTGGTTGTCATAAGTTCACTCCGACATTACAAAAGTATCTAGACCATCCACGTGGCTTACATCCAAGGTGAAGAAGCACGATGAGCCATGTGAATGTAATAAAAGTAAACGTACTGTCAATTGGGGAAATCTCAAAGTCATAAACGCAATCCCCAGTACGAAATCCGAAATGTAAATTCCAAATCAATAAACTTGTATATGATTTCCTTTAACATTAATACGTGACAGAGGTAATTAAATGGGGAAATGATATGTGTTAAGTCACCAAATCCAAATCATAGTCATAAAGTATAATTCGAATATGGAGCCAATTAACCATAGTTGTTAAATAATATAACATTGGGATATGTAAATAAAGGATGGAGCACATAAACCTTTATGTTTTATTCCTAACTATGGGCATTCAAAATTTGAATTATTCAACATAGAATACAAACCAATGTTATGAAAGGGTAGAAAATCATATTCTATTAATGGTAAAATATATTACGATAATGAGAAGAACCCCTTTGTATAGATTAGAATTACCTCTAAAATTATGAAAAAAATATTTTAAGAAATGAATACATGAGGGTAAAATAAATTATCATAATACAATTAAGGTAGACTAAATGTAATAGGTGGAAATACTATTACAATGTTAACTTATAATTGAAGTTATAAAGAGGATAATATGGAAATACCTTAATTAATGAATATGATAATAAAATGAAACGGTGACAAGATAGAGTCAATTGAAGTAGAAGTGGTTCAAATTAAACCAGTAAAATCTAGGGAAAATATGTAACCTTGGATTCATAAATGACACAAAGTGTAACGAAGGAACTCGTCTCATAATGACGAAATATGAATGAAAGAAGAACAACAGAATTCATCAAATAGTGACGAAATTATAGAAATTAATGGACAACAAATTAAGTAGTTATGCTGTTAAAAAAAAAATTGGTAAGTGGAGTTGTTACAGATGGTATTAGAGCCCATGTTGAAACACTGGGCCTATATGTGTCTTAACACAAGAGAATAAAAATCCAAGATTTATGTTGTTGTAATTTTTTTTTGAAAAAATTTACACTAATTTCATTTATTTGTACAGTGAATTAGTGTAGAAAAGTACAGTTGAAACTATGAGTAAAGGGGAAGGGTTGTGTGTAGCTCTAGGTGGTGACGAAAATCCACTAGATAAAAATGCTCAGTTGTTGGCTATCTTTCGGGAATTACAACAGGAAATGATTCAACTTAGAACCAACAATGAAATATTGTTGCAAGCCAGCGAAGAGCAAGAAAGATTGATCAAAGAATTAACCTCCAGGTCTAGTCACGAAGGTGAAGACCCTAGAAAAAAGATAAATGAAGCTAAAACCAACTCAGAAAGATTGAGGAAGGTGAAGCCTCTGGATAAAATTCTAGAAAGAAAAAGGAATTGCAAGGAGAATTTCAAAAAATTAAACCTCCCACATATGATGGTGAAAATGAGGAAGATCCAGAAGCTTGGCTTGTAAACATGGTAAAATACTTTCAAGTTATTGAATATGGAAGTAACCTGAGAGCCAGATTGGCTATTTTCCAAAAACAGGGTAAGGCTACCTTGTGGTGGGAAGAAACCAGAATGGTACATGTACTTGATGAGAAAATTGTTACTTGGGAAGACTTCCAAACTAAATTTAAATCGAGATATTTTAATGAAAGATACTATGATGACAAAGCCAAAGAGTTTCATGAGTTGATAATGGGACAATTCACAATACATGAGTTTGTTACCAAATTCATAAATATGTTTCATTATGTACCTTATATTAGAGAAGAGAAGGCTAAGGTACAACGATTTTTAAACTACCTACCTACTATCTACAAGTAGAGAATATAATTTGATAATCCCAAGACAATGGATGAAGTTGTGCACAAAGCAAAACTGTGTTATCAGTAATTCAAAGGCGAAAATGATCAGCTGAAAAATTGGAAGAACAAATAAAAAGGGAAAGGTGACTCTAGTGGGAAAAGATTCAAACCAACATACTTGAAATTTTTTTGGAAAAGTAATCAAAGGAAGAAGTTTAACAAAACTGGAGAAAATCAACTAGCCCAATCACAAACTGGATCTAAACAGATGGATGTAAATAACAAGAAATAAGGAACTATAAAAATGAAGGAACCATTAAAGTTTTGGGTTTGTGGAGAACCTCACTTGTTACGAGACTGTCCTCATCAAACAGTTCAAAATATTCAAGTGTTGAGAGAGGCAACTACTCTAAATGATGTTGCTAGAAACATTCCAAGGATTAATGCTACACTAGAGGATCACCAAGTTGAACATCAATCAACCATGGTTGAAATAAAATATATGATTGCTAAACAATTTGTTTATGTTTTGATAGATTAAGGAGACAATTTAAGTTATATAAGTCCTCAAATGGTGAAAAAGTGGAAATTAAAATCAGAAAAATTTCAGCAAGCATGGTTAGTTCAGTTAGCTACAAGAACAGAAAGAAAAGTGACCCATAAATTACCCAAGATTGCTGTAAATTTAAATGGGTATCAAACTAAACTCAATTTAAATATTTTACCTCTAGGTCCTATGATGTGTTAGTGGGAATGGACTGGTTAGGAAAACATAAAGCAATAGTTAATTGCTTAGATAAAATAGTCCACTATATAGATGGTGAGGGAAAACTAGTGATAGTAAAAGGAAAACCAAGACCCATGTCAATTAGACAGATTTCAGCACTATAGTTAAAAAGGACAACAAGGAAAGGTTGTAAAGTGTATGTTGTAAAAGTAGAAGAATTGGGACAAAAAACTTAGAAAGAAGATGTAGAAAGTTTACCAGTGATCAAAGAATTCAAAGATGTGTTTTCAGATGAAATTCCTCAACTACCCCCTAAAAGAGAAATTTATTTTATAATTGAATTAATACCCGGAGCTACACATGTCTCTAGAGCACCATACAGAATGAGTACCCCAGAGTTTTTAGAATTAAAACTACAACTACAAGAGTTACTAGACCGAGGTTATATATGGCCAAGTGTGTCTCCATGGAGAGCACATGTACTATTAGTTAAAAAGAAATATGGCACATTCAAAATGTGTATAGACTACAGACAATTGAATAAACTGACTATAAAGAACATATATCCTCTGCCCAGATAAGATGATTTATTTGATCAAGTGAGAGGAGATACTATCTTTTCAAAGATCAATTTAAGAGCATGCTATCATCAACTGAGAATTAAGGATGAAGACATAAATAAGACAACATTCAGAATTAGATACGGGCACTATGAGTTTGTAGTTCTACCTTTTGGGTTGACTAATGCACCTGCTACCTTCATGTGTCTAATGCATAATGTCTTACGTAAGTATATAGACAAATTTGTTCCAGTGTTTATTGATGACATTATAGTATATTCTAATAATGAAGTAGAACATAAAGAACATCTCATAATTGTCTTACAAACACTTAGAGAACATAAGTTATATGCCAAACTTAGCAAATGTGAATTTTATAAAGATAAAATTCAGTATTTGGGTCATGTAAGTTCAGAAAAAGGATTGGCAGTAGACCCAGAAAAGATACAAGCTATCATGGATTGGCCTGTTCCTATTGATGTTTCAGCCATAAGATCATTCATGGGAATTGCGGGATACTACAGGAGATTCGTAGAAGGATTTTCAGCCTTAGCATATTCTATTACCTCTCTATAGAAGAAATGAGTGAAGTTTGAGTGGACAACAAAATGTCAACATAGTTTTGAACAGTTAAATATTAAACTAACAACTGCTCCTATTTTGAATATTTTTGATCCAAACAAAGAATTTGTAGTATGTACAGATGCTTGTGCAGAAGGATTAGGAGGGGTATTATTACAAGAAAACTAGTCATAGCATATGAGTCAAGAAAATTAAAGAAACATGAACAAAATTACACTGTGTATGACTTAGATTTAGCTGCTGTAATACATGCTTTGAAGATGTGGAGACATTATTTGTTAGGAAAAAAGTTTGTATTGATGACAGCTCATATAAGTTTGAAATATTTTTTCACAAAACTTGATTTAAATGCTAGACAAGCTAGGTGGTTGTCTTTCCTTAAGTGAGTTTGGCATAGAAATCAAACATATTAAAGGAAATGAAAATAAGATTGCAGATGCTTTGAGTAGAATGCTTGTCAAAATTTTAATAACATGGGGAGTGGTGTGAATTTTGACATTGAAGGATTAATACAAGAAGTAATGAGTCAAAATTCAAGCTACGAAAAACTTCAAGAAAAATTACAGAATACTGAGATAATGGGATATACTCAAAACTAGAAAGGACTAATTTGTTATAAAAACATATTGTACATTCCCAATGTGAGCTCATTAAAACATGAAATTTTAGATGAGTATCATAAACGACCCTATGGAGGACACCCTGGTTATCAAAAATTGATTTCAGCATTAAGGAAGAATATGTTTTGGCCAGGTATGAAAAAAGATGTGGCTAATTATTTAGTTAGATGTTTGGAATGTTAACAGGTAAAACTAGAACATCAACATCCAACAGGACTGTTGAATCCTTTACCTATCCCAGAATGGAAGTGGGAAATAGTTTCCATAGATTTTATAACTGGTTTTCCTAGAACTAAATACCAACATGATTCTATAATAGTAGTTTTTGACACTTTGACTAAAATTGCACACTTTAACTAGTACAATCTACTTTTGGTACAATTCAAGTAGCTAATTTATTTATGAAAGAAATTATGAAGTTACATGGGATTCCTAGGATGATTATATCAGACAAAGATGCAAAGTTTACTTCAACTTTTTGGAAGACTTTGTTTGGAGGAATGGGTAACAAATTGAAATTTAGTATCGCATACCATCCCAAAATTAGATTCTAGAAGACATGTTGCGAATGTATTTTATGGATAGACCTACAAGGTGGGAAGAATTTCTGCATCTGGCAGAATTTGCATATAATAATAGTTATCAGGCCTCAATAAGCATTGTATGGAAGAAAGTGCCACACACCTCTTAGTTGGAGTCAACCAGAGGATAAGTTAATCCTTGGACCAAATGCATTGCAAGAAATGGAAATAACTGTGAAGAAAATTTAGAAAAACATTAAGACAACCCAAGACAGACAAAAGTCCTATGTAGAAAAAAAGAGAATTCAAAGTGGGAGATCATGTTTACCTGAGGATTAAGCCCAAAAAGAGTACTTTATATACGGGTAGCTGTGCTAACTTAGCACCACGCTATTGTGGACCATTTGAAGTGCTAGAAAGATTGGGGTCAGTAGCTTACAAGTTGGATTTACCTAGTCACATTAAGACTCACAATGTTTTTCATGTGTCATTACTAAAAAAGTATATACATGATCCTACTCATGTAATTGATTGGAATGTGATACAGGTGGAACCAGAAGGGGAATTTCTTCCAGAGCCACTTCATATCCTAGCACGGGAAGAAATTGAGCTCCAGAATAGGATGGTAGCTAGGGTGAAAGTGCAGTGGAAGCACTTTTCACCCAAAAAAGCTACTCAGGAGCGAGAAGAAGATATGAAGGAAAAATATCCATCACTGTTTGAAAAGTGAAGTAATATTTTGCGACACCGAGGACGGTGTTTTGTTTTAGAGGGGGAATATGCAATGTCCCTATTTTTATTACTTTTATTAGACAATTGAACAATCCTAAAGGTTAAGTGGACCTACAGGAAAACAATTATTGTAGACATATTATTTTAAATTTAATAAATGTGGAATTGGAATTACTGTGCAAAGACTAGAGTATAAATGGATACCAAGATTTCAAGTCCACGAGGATGGATAAGATTCCAAAGACTTTCCCAGATTCTCCAAAAATCCTTGGAGAAAATAAAATAAATTAAAAATATTAGATTGGAGATAAAAATCTAAAAGATACCTCAGTAAAGTAGAAAGTTACTGAGAAGAGATGAAATAAAACTAGAAAGAGGAAAAAACTAGTTTTAAAGTAATTTTGTGGAAAAAACAAAAGGAAAGCCTAGGAAAGAAGGAAAACAACATCTTGATTAACTGAACGGAGTTATAGAAACATGTTGAAGGGAAATTAGGCTTAAATAAGTCATTCTTGGGTAGACAAGAGGTTGTCTACACTTTGGAGGAATTGGTCTCTGCTCGGGGGGAGTTGTGGAGAGAAAGCTCAAGGTTGGGTCACAAATAGTCTTACCAAAATTAGTATGCACAAAGAATTTTAATTGTGTTATGAATTTATTAGCACAAAAATATTTTCAGATTGTCTATAGTATTGTGTGGAATTAGATTTTAATTCTGTAGAATGAGTTGGGTAAGAAAATTTAAATTTATACAAAATTATTAGTGAATGTCTGTGTAAATTTTATTCACATAGTCTGATGTATTTAACAGATAACAACTATAAAACTAGTTGTTGATCTATATGGTTACATAGACAAGATAAAATTATATACCAACACTCAGAATGTTTAAACACAATTAATAGGTTTAAATATGAAGTTAGGTGTTAAAAAATCATAAAGTAAAGACATGAAAACTAGATAAATACATTATGGAGAAGGATACTTATTGTATTTATCAAAAAGATACAATCAATATAACCATGTAAATTACCAATCTGCTATCATCAAACAAATTGAACATAATTATAACTCATTGCATATTCTTAGAATAAGCATAAAAGACATAACTGAATGAAATACATATATTCAGTAAAACCTCTAAGAAGGAGTACACAGTTCAATAGTTATAAATGTATGATAGAATCTGTTACACATTACAAATTTAATTCCGTCATTCAAAATTATAGACAGAAAGGATAGTCCCAATTTAATGGTACAAAAGAAATATAAATTTTTATAGGTTGGATTCTTCAAAGTAATGTTGACCAACCTGTAGAGGAGCAACCATAAATTATGGTCAATGTACAAGTCATAAAAGTACTCATGCGATTACAGAGGAGGAATGAAATTGTAGATAGGTACAGGGAATCAGAAAAAGTACCTGCACATACAAATATAGAACTGAGTAAAATGAATACAAATTATATTGGGGAATAATTAGAGACAGAGATAATTAACTCAATGAAAAATAGAAGTTAACAGGGAGATTATTACCTTAATGTTAGTAAATTAACAGTGGTACAAAGAGTTGCAAATAGAAATGAGGAAAATTATTAGTACTAAATGTTGTCAAAAATATAAAAAACATAGTAAAGTAAGTAAATTAAATAGCATGAGGTATATCTTGCTTCTCAATTACAGAGGGAAATGGAGAAACTTGAATAAACTGGAAGTCAAGGAAATGATTCCTACAAACATAAAACTTTATTAAATGAATGAGAAAGTTTAATAAAATTTTACAACAGTTAAATAATATCATTTTAAATCTCTGATATGGGATAAAATGATAAGTTAATGCAGAATGAAATTCTGTAGAATTATAACATCAAAATTTTCAAACTAACGAATAAATTCCTAAATAATGAAATGTCATTAAAATTATCCTACTTGCAAAAGTAAGGGAGAGTATTGAGACAAATTCAGAAATGAATTTATAAAACTTGCCATATATAAATATAATCATTTAAGGGTTAAATAATGAATTAACTTTCATCAAGTTTAATTAGTTTGCAAATCCAAATTATTACAACAACAGTATGAATTATATACTTAATTATTCAAATTGAAATTACCCATTTACAGATATTGTCACTTCACAATTCTTCTCATAAGAGAATTAGGAAAAAATGAGGAGACGAGTGACCGAAGCCTTGATATAAAATCGAATTGCAATCGAAAAGGGAGAAATGAATTCCCCAAGTTAATAAGGAATTTTATTTAAACAATGAGGAACTAAATAGAAAAGTTGGGAAACATTACATATGAAATTCTAAAAAAACGAGAACAATTAAAACGAAGAAGCCAATTGCTGGAATTAAAATCCAAAACAACGAAAGATTAACCAGGTAGGTTTATAAACACTGCAACCGAGAATATTCTCATTATATGAAAAATGAATACAATTAGTAGTAACAGAAAACATAGAGAGGCATTGGGTGGCAAAAGTCTTAATAATGAAACTGAAACCCAAAAAGGTAAGTATAATGAAATATCCCCATAGTATATACGATTTCAATTGCAAAGACAAGGGAAATTCGTTCTAAAAGACTAAAATACCAATGAAAAATAATCTCTACTATGAAAATTCCAAAACGATGGAATAGAAGGGAATGTTTAAACTAAAAAAAGAATTAAAAAAATGGGTATAGAGTGGTTTCAGGAATGAAATATCCTTAACTGGAAAACATTGGTAACCAGTGGAGAAAGACCCCATTCGGACTCCATTAAACCTGCAATAAATCATGATAACATTTATGGCAGAGGAATGCAAGTTTGAAAACTAAATAAAGAAATGTTAATGTCATAGGAATGCAAGTTCGAAACCAAAAAACGAAACGATGTCTGGTTAATTCACTGAAATGAACTCTTACCTTTATGAGAGATAAAGTCTCGTGAAAGAAATGAAAAATTTCACGGTAGAGTTGCCCTTCGTGCTTATATCTGACCTGTGTAAGCACTGAAACCATCAGGTTCAAGCCATGGTTGCGTGGAGCAACTAAAGTTGCAGAGACAACTAAAGTGGAGTTGTTACAGTTATAAGTCAACCATCAACATGTTCAAGGAGCCATACAACAACACTTCAACAAATCAATGAATTAGGAAAATGCAAAAACTATGGGGTTCTTAGTGCACAAGCAATGAACACATTGAACATTATATGGGCACAATATTAATTCACCAACCCAAGAAAATCATCAGTTAAAGTACCAATTGACTAACCAGTGAACAAATAAATTGAAATAAGCATTGTAGCTTCAAAAGCATCGATTTAATTAAATATGCAATCAATCCCAATGCTTAGGGAAATAATGGAAACATTTAAGGAAGCATTCATGTGATTGGTAATGTATGTGCTCTCACAGCAATTAAATTCACCATAAACAACAGAATTCACCCAAGAAACCCAAGTGTGAAAAACCAACATTTGAAGGCTTCTATTCATGCTTGGGGATATACACTCTCCATCAGAGATTTCAGGTATTCTTACTCACTGGAAATATTTTGCAGGCAATGGCCTTGAGCCTTTGACTGGGAGACAATCCTTGTTCATCATGGGAAGGCCCCATTTTTTTTTCCCAAGCTTCAATTTTTCAATCTCTTGGGTTTTTATTATATCAAATAGACATCCTATATTATAGATCTGACTTAAAATGGAAACCATCAAATGATTTGTTTCATCTTCCTGTGTCCTTTGGCCTTTTGTATTCAAGGTGACCATTGATTTAGCACTTTTGCAAGAATTTTCCTTTTTTCTAAGTTTGGAGTTATTCAGATCCATTTCAGACAAGAGATGGAAAACAAAGGCATTATGTTTATGGATAAATGATATTTCATCTACCAATGAATGTACAAAAGAAATCTAACATCCACTTTAGAAACCATTTCAGAGAACCCATTTCAACCATAGCAAATGACCTTCAAAGGCATACATACTATAAATCCATTCATGGGAAGGCTTATGCATACATAGAGCACATTCAAAGGCATACAGTCAAGGCTGAACAATATTCCCAACCAAAAAACACAGTCAAGAAGAAATCATGTCGGAATTTCTCTCAAAAGGAAAACATGAACATTACATTCATTTAATCTAATTTCCTTTAATTTCAATGAATTTAATGACAAATTTAAATGGTATTTTATGGAAATAGGATTCATTCAATTCAACAAAATTTAATTGTTGAGTTTGAATGAATTTATTCGCCATCCCTTTTAATTCAACAAATTTTGAGCATAACAACTGAAAGCAGCCGAACATGATGAATCATTTCATCTATCTTGTTAACAGTGAAATTCACTGCTTCGAAAATTTGTGTTAAGGATTGAACTCATTCGAGAGGATCTAGTTTGGGTAACATAGTCCGACATGGAGACACTCTCTTAACACCATTAGTCAGCCTAAATGCTTTGTTTGGAGGGCTTGGCCATTCTTTCTGTGTGATATTTTAAGCTAAAGATCGAGACCATAATTAGTACCTATATCATGCTTTCTATCTACTATTATGTACTGAAGATATAAAATTTTCTTGAGAGGTTTCATTTTCTTGATTTGAAGAATTTTCTATACATGGACCATTACCTTGAGACAATTAACATACATCAGTTGGATTTTCTTTTGGCTACTTTTATGGTGCTATTTTAGACTGGCTCAGAGCACCTTTCTTAATGCCTTCAATGTCTTAGGATGACAAAACCAATCACCTTATACTTTCATGTTGATCTGTCAAATTGGGAAAATAATGGTCGATAGAGCTCCAGATTGCACTAGACAACATAAAGGTGAAATTTTGGGTTTCTCCTCATCCACCCCCCATCCCCAACCGCAAGGAGGCTAACCAATACTGTCAAGACCATTTCACAGGTATTGCTTCATACATCAAGACGCACATTGTTAGAGCGTTAGAGAGATCAACTCCTAATGGACTCAAGGTAGACCACCTGCTACCCATCAGGCTACTTCCTAACCACAGAGGACCAACTAGAGATCCATTCGAAGTTTCCTTCCTTTGATCTCAAATGAAAAAATTAGTCCTCACTCATACATTCCCCCCAAGATCATACAAGTCGAACCCCCGATGGCTTCTAAATTTAGAGGACTCCAACAGTAAGCCAATCCTTGTTCTTCACCCTTGCGATTATCCATTAGACTAAAGAGACTTTGTAATCATCGAACTCATTTTCCTATCTCTCTCTCCCTCTTGAGAGGTTCTTGAGTTGTCCAAACTCACTTAGTGTTCTGTATCACCCTACCTTTGTCACAGTTTTATACATATGTTTTTTTGATACGTAGGTTTCTTTATCTATGTTATTTTTGACATTTCTATGAGTTATGCTTGCGCTCCCACATTATTATACTCTTCAGTCCCACATACCTTTTTTTTTTTTCATTCGTAAGACATTAATATAGTTATCTTATCTTATTATTTCAAAAAAAGGGACCTCCAGCAGAGGTGAGGGTGTAGAAATAATGTTTGTCCCAATTTTTCGTTTCAAAAAAATAAGCAAACACAGATTTAGATCAGCCATTGTCCAATACAGCCACAAAGACATTTTTACCTTATAGGACACCTAGGAAGGCATAGCATAAACATCTTTTCCACAAAGGAGTTTAAAATTATTGTTGATTATGTGCCTTGCAGCATACAAGGGTGCTTGGATGGATAAGTATTTCATTCTAGTATTAAAATATTCTTGACAGGGAATGTTTTAGGGACTCCACTGTTTTATCTAGCATGTTGGAATGTCTCATTCCTTTTCAACTACTCTGATCACTAGAGTCAGTTATATAATTTCAACTTGAATTACCATTTAAAAAAGAAAAAATCTCACTCATGTTATGTCTACCCATTTTAACTCATACTATTTATAATTGCCTTAAGAACAAATGGTTGCTAATTGCCAACATTTCGTGTTCAAACTTCAAACTTCCTATTATTTAAAGACAAGATATCTATAAAGGGGAGCCCATGACAACAATTCTATCTTTGTTCACAACTTCCAAACCAAAAAATGAAAATTATTATAGCTACAACCTAGCATGGCACAGAATGAAGCTCATCTTTTTCCAAGATAAAATGAATGCCAAAAGTGTTACATAAGATTATCATTTTGGAAAGAAGAACAGCAAAATAATATAGAAATAATCATTATGGGAACAAATATAAATTAAACCAATCTTGAAATTGACTATAAGAAGACCCTTTTCTCAAATTTTCATTGAAAATCCTAAAGGTAAGGCACAAGACAAAAAAATGCATGATTAATATAGTACAAGAAGGAATTTTAAAACATATACAATCAAATAAAACACAATAATAAAACTTACCTTTAAATACCCCAGCATGTCAGTCTCTAACTCTCCCTCCCAATTGAGAGGAAAGTTGTTCTCCTCCCCCACTAAGGTGAAAATCCCACTCTGTGACATTCTTGCTCCCTTCGTGAGCCAATTTTTGACTGTTGACCTAGCATTTGGCCTTAAGGACTCCAATCTACCCTAGGTACCATCCTCGTAATTATACTAACAAGTGGGTTTCCCCAATAAATGCATTATATAGAAAAAAAGGGAGATAACATCATGATATAACTCACAACCCACAAAATTAACATGACGATTACATCATTGTCACATAATTGTACATTTTTAACCACATGTATAATTCAATAAAATAATTGCTATTCATAAGAACTGACAACATAAAAGGTAAAAGGAACGTCAAGGGATTCAACAATTGATTGTAGAGGATGACCAAAATGGTAATGGGACCTAGTGAGGTTAACAACAACCACTTTGAGTATTTCCTTCACTGAACCTCAGAATTACTATCATCTATGGTTTTTATTGTCAATGTCATTAGTCTATGGAGTTGTAGTGATTACCAATGAAAACAAAGTTAAAATGGAGATGCATTCAACGAATGGTAAATGTCAAAGGAGGAATGGTCAAAGTGGAGAAGATGAAACACATATGAAAAAGGAAGAATAAGAGACTTGATAACACTTTGGAAAACAAACAAAAATCAATGTTTAAGCAAAGGAAGGGTTGCAAGAGGTGCGAGTGTGCTCAAGCTAAAGTCCATAGATTGGTGAAGAGCGGATATTTTCCCAAGATGTCAAGAGAATACAATGGGTAGGAGATCGGTGTATAAAATGGCTACGAAATTAAGTTTGTAAGTTAAGGACTTGACGACAATGATGGACTTGAATTTTTTTTACCAAATTGCAAAGGATGTACTAAATAAGGTCAAAAATCCTTTGACTAGACAAAGGAGCTACAAGAAAAGGTAGATGTGCTGAAATAAGAGGTCGTAATGCTAGAAATCCAACTAATAGGTTTTTTCAATCTCATCAATATGATGCTAAGAAAGATGGGGTTCAAGAGTAAATGGAAAAAACAGAGTGAAAAAGAGGTTGCTAGTGACTAGGTTAACCTGAAGGAAACATGAATCCTTATCATTCCTAATATGCAGAACCAATCCTTGGTTTGCTTTAAATTTTTAGTATTTGTGTCATTCAATTTTAAGTGTGATAAAGTAAACTCGAAGCTCCAAAATAATATTTCTCTATATTGATGTCAAATCAAATCCCAGGGGATGATTCTACAAAATTTGTCGATTATGACGAAAGCTTTGTAGCTTAAGATGATACAAAGGCCTTAAAGCAAAATTTTGTAAATGGGACGGGAAAGCCAAAATTCCCTCCATTTTTGAACATATGTATTCTACTCTCCAGGTAACAGAATACCCACTTTATTTACCAAAAAAGTCACTAAAATACAAAAATCATTTTAAGGAAAAATATAACATAGTGATCATTTTGAGGCCACCAATTAATTCAAGCAATCTATGAATTCTCTCCACATTTACAAAACTAATAAAGCTAATTAGATAACCAATAAATAATTAAGAATTTATTCTTTATGTGGATTTCATCATACCATTAAAAATAAACGGCTATGAGCCCCAAAACATCATTTATGAGATTTGATGGACCAATCAAGCAAATCCACAAGTGCAACTTTATAAACTCCGACATTATAACATCCAAAGGTGAACAATTCCGTCAAGGATGAGTGATGCCCTTAAATTCATTAACAAGCATATGAATCAAATGTATGTCTTGAATAGATACATGCACAATAATATTTCAATGAATATTCTCTATTTTTAAGAATGGTGAAATGTATGTACCAAACAATTATTGATAAAATTTTACAAGATCTACCAAATGTAAAATAATAAGTCACATATTTTTAGGGTTCAGTAACACACTAAAATATACTAACATATTTCCATTAAAAAAATATCTAATTTTACAGGTAGGTTTGGGAACACCAGCCATATTAACCAGCTCTGCATCCAATTCTTTTTTCTGGGTAGAAAAAAAGAAGAAATAAATGCAATTACATTAGATATCTTAGGCCACAAACTATAATTACAAAAAACTTTGTATATCAACTGTGTGGGATACTTACAACAATATCTCGCATTTTCTCAAATAAGGTTGACTTGATTGGATCTTTTTCAATCACCGATATAACTCTATTTTCAACCCTTTAGCAGATGCCCACACATTCTAATATTTTTTATCAAAAAGTTCAGAAAGCATCTTCAAAAATTTCTTTGGGGGAACAAATTTTGTCCCAAATTCACTGGAAAGACAATCAATTCCACATCATCACCAGTCATCTCCAAACATTAGATACCCAACCTAGGTAGAAAATCATCTAGAAAAATATTTCTATGATGATCTCAAGCTTCAAAAATGTTAAAGCGAGTTAGGTTTACAAACCAAGTCATGTTACTGCGGATTTCAAATTTGATATTGTAAAAATTGAAGGGAAATACCTGACAACCTGAAACATGACATCAATAGCAAGTACCACTGCCTTTGAAACCTTATTTTTTACAACATTTTCCATTGTTTCCTAAAAGAGATACGAGTTTCTACAATATTAGATCCAAAAACAATGAATATATATTTTTATTTCAATCATAATTTTAGACACCATATGCAATCTACAAGATACTTGGACAGACATATTAACAATCATTTCAAACATTCCTTCTAATTTTATATGTTTAGTGGTGCTTCAATGACAATGTCTTGCAGTTGCAAGATAAAGGACCATAAATTCAAGACCGTACTAACAGACATCACTGCTTGAGAGAAGATGATATTCCAAGGACATTTCCATATGTTGAACCACCCTCAGTAATACCTCTAGAAGTTGTCATGATTTTTTATAAAACTATTTCAATAACACCCCTAATTCCAAAAACCAATGGTTGCTTATTAATGAATTTAAGCACCGAACTGCATGCTTGGAATCCAAACATCATTTGAGATAAAATTTTCTAGGGAAAATGCTCCACTCTCCTAAAATTGAAACCTTTGACTATTACACACAAAAAAAATTCAGATTGTGTGCTAGATGTATCCATATGTAGAAGTTACAAAAGACAACACTTCAAAATATAATTAGCAACATTACCATTCACAATTTAAATTGAAAACTTAATATTGATGGTTAACCACATTTCAATGTAAAATAAAAGTTCTTAGTGGGCCTTTTTAGCACTATTTTGTTGTACTTCTGTTATATGTCCAGAAATGAGTAGTTTCTACTAGAATCAGGTGTGATGCATATGAATTATCTATAAAGAAAACAAGATATCTGTTAAAACTATGAAAGTAAAGACTACCCAAGATCTTGTCAAATGAAACACTTCCCAGGCCTTTAATTTTTGGGTATGCCTTTAAATTTAGGATCCACAAAGTCAGTAAAATGTGCCTATAGGCTATATGCATGTAATCTTATTCTTGAACTAAAAAATAAACTCAAAAGGGCTACAAGAACATAACACATTGAAAAAAATATCATACTCAAGTTTAAACAGATTAACATATTGGTGGTGAAACAATATTACATGAAATGGAGACTACAATCACCATGTCTATGTATCGTACTCTTCCAATAAAAGGTTTGTATTTCTAACAAATGAACATGTTGAATGAATAGAAAAACATTTCCCATCATAGCTAGAACATATAGATGAGGAATGGTGTAATCCAAATTCATACATTTGTTTCCTTTTGTTGTGGTTTTTTACAGAAAGGCTTGAACTGATCCCAATGTTTTTAATGGCATACCTTCAGTCCAGTGAACCGAAAACCCTATGGGTAACACATGCTCTCTCTTCATGGTAGGTAGAGGCAAACTAATCATATTTTTCCATTCAACATCCAGCCGCCCCTTCCAAACCACTTTGTTTCATCTTTTAGTAAGGGTGATTTGAAGAGTGCCCATAGGCACCACACACACAAATGGATATAGCAGGATGATATAACCATTTTTAGACCTCCCAATTGGAAAAATAGGGTGAGTGTTGGGGCCCTTGTTTTGAATTTAAAATAAGGAATAGATTTGGGTTGCGGATCGACACATGGAAGGCGCAACAACGGTAGGTAGCAGAGCTACCGAGGTTGCAGAGGAACAGGAGATAGCTGATGAGGTTGACGTAGATAAGTGTAGATGAAGAGAAGATACGACAGAGAATAGATAGCAGAACTCATGGGAAATAGAAAGAATCTGAAAGCAGCTGAAGAAGAACACAAGAGAAACTAGCAGTTGCGCTGGCGGGTGAATAAATAGGCCGTCACCCAGCCGAAAAGAATGTCATGCACGGATGCAGAGGGATTGAGGAGGTTAGAGCAGACATCGAAGAAGAGCTATGTCAGGATCATGACATCCTTGTAGTTTCCTAGGCTTCTATTGATCTATAATGGCTATATTATCTCTCTCTCTATCCCGTGGGACGTTTGTAATAGAAATGGGAAGCTCTTCCTGTCGAGCAATGTAACTGTGGATCCAGCTGAAGGTTATTAATATACTTGAAGGTTGCTATCTTATTGTATGAGTTACATGTATGCATGATGTCTATGGTACCTTAAAATTTTATTTGCTTAGTATTTGCATAATGTTCTGAGAAGATCTTCTATGTATGATGTTATGTATGCAAATGATTTTGTGTTAACTTCGAGTTGCAGATCCATCCGCCACTACCAATATGTTCCCTTCTGCATGTGGTCGCGACACGCCTCGGGTGAGACTCTCTACTCTTCAGAGTAGGGTGAAAATTCCGGCGTGGTTCTAGACTACAGCGGACTCCTTTGTTGGCCCCAATCCCCGAACCTGGGTCTTGCCTGCGAGACCTGTTTCCTTGCCAACAAATGGTTCCGTTACTGGGACCCTAAAATTCATTAGGTGAACTAGATCATGGTATCAAGAATCTTCGAGGGAGAAATACGGAGATGGTGGGATAACCACCTAGACCAGTTTATAGCTCAGCAAGCGGAGCTAACAAATCAAAAAGAGAAGGTGCTCAAGGATCTAGTCCTTTTCTCGGATTCCGCCAATGATACCTACGAGATCCTCTGAGGAAAATTCCCTAGCGACCTCTATAATTGGTTGCAGAGGTTGTGGACCAAGGTGACTAAGGATAAATCGCATACGATCAACCGCAAGTGGGTGCACGGAGATCTGGTGGCCCTACATCGACTGGATACTGAGTTGACCCGCGCTGTAGATTTCTGGGTAGAGTCTACCTTGGACGGGTATGTTAGCCACCTATAATATTTTGTTATACCAAAAAGGTGGCTAACACTTTTTGAGCCTCCAAGGAGCAAATTTTATCACTAAAAATTGTTGGCTTTGAAGACTCTTGAAAGGCCTTACGCCTCTGTCCAAAATCTTCATTACTTTTTCCATTTTATACTCAGAAAATTCCGCTGATTACAAATGAAAGACTGTTGGAAGACCTTCATTTTCCCCCTTCTCAAACCTCCATTTTTTCCCCCTTTTTCTCCATAAAACTCCCTTATTTTCATAGATCCTTTTCTTCCATTTATAAAAATCACTTTTCCATAGTTAAAAACCCATTTATCCAAAGTTTTAACTTAAAAACTTAAGTCACATGTTGAAATACTTTAATGGGTTGATCAAAAAGACCGATCGCGCAATCGCGATCAGAGAAATAAAATGGGTAGATTAATAAGGCTGGGCCCAAAGGCTCCAATTGCGATTAGGCCCTTTGTATTATATACGCCCGGCCGTATCACAATTCATATACCCCACAGCCCCGCAATTGGGCGCCTATTCCCTTTACATATAAATATTTCGCCCCCAATCCATTAAACCTTGTTTTGTATTGAAAACTTTGGTTTTTATATATATATAAGGGTTTTCCCCCTGTTTCATCCCCACCGTTGATCACTGACCGATCAAATGATCAATGCTCAATCGCATCGCATGTCTCAATCGCATCGGCCTTTCTTCCGATTGCGCAATTGCATCACACCTTTCTCAACCTCCGATTGCGATTCCTCCGATTCGCTCCCCATCGTTGATCTGACCCTCAGATCAAACGGCCATCGCTTGATCGCACTAACCTCCCCGATCACGCAATCGCATTGGAAATTTCCATCGCACCCTTTGTTTCTCCCCGCCGATTGTGATCTCCCGATTAAGTCTGGGCCGTCCATGTGTCCAAATCCAACGGCTACGCTCTTTCCTCGCCATTTGAAGCAGTTTAAACCTAATTCCGCAGGATTTCTTAATTGTTTTTTGTGTTTTGCAGGTTTTTATAATGGTTTTTTCGTTGTATTGAAGAGAAAGGCTGAAGGCCGGGAGAGACGTTTCCTGCGCCTTTGGACTATTAAAAAGAATCATTTATGGGTCATATTTGACATTTTATCAGTGTTCCATGGGCATTGATGCCTTAAAAAGCCCCGCGCGACCTGCACATCGACAAGACACTGTTCTATTCAGAACACAGTTAAAGAGTATCAGTTTTTGAAGAAAGCGCAGCAAATGAAGATTAAAGACAATATTACGGGGATTATGGCTAAGACAGTTATCAAAAGCCTAATCCCCGACTCAAAACACAGTTTAAAGAAAATATAAAAGTGTTTTATCAGACAGAAAGCCTCCACCGCCACATCTGAGGCGAATTAATTCCTCAGCTACCATAAAAGCCACCTGTTGCCTCAAACCATTCAAACAGAGACCGAAGTTATTGAAGAAAATCTGATATTCGCCTCCAGCACAGCCAGGGAGTTACTTCTGCAAAGAAATCAACACGGAAAATATCTACAGAGTTACTCCACACAGCACACAGAGCCTCAAAGTCAAATAATACTCCCATCGAGTTTTAAATTCATAATTGTAAACATTAATACAGTAGTCCACCTGTTCACTTCTCTATCGAGCCCCTCAAAGGGTCGAGAAGTCATTTAATCTGTATTAATGACCCTTGAGATCTTTTTGGTTCTCACCTCCTCATCCTTCTATAAATACTGTTGTAGAAGATGAAAAATTGTTGGTTGCAGAACTTTGAAATACATTTGAGCTCGAGACTTCTATTTGTACATAGTGTTCACTGGCCCTTGAAGCTATGTTTGTGATAGAGTAGTTAGGCTGAATAGTGAAGATGATTGCTGAACTGAAACATTGGACTTGAAGACTATAACTGGTTTGACATCAATAACAAGCTTTTTCTTGGGATCCTGGTCTATATTACTGGTGAAGTGCTTCTTTCTTTGTTAATTGTTTTTCCTTCTATGTATGCCATATTGTTCATATTCTGTTGTAAAGAACAGTTTAAACAGGGTTAGGATCTACTGTGTATCAGTAACCTTCTCTGGCTGAGAAATATTTATCTTAATGTTTTCCTTAAATTTTTTTATTTAAGAATGATTCAATACAGTTTAAATAGTTAGGAATGTTGGCGTTCCCTCGTCCTTCTGTTTGCTTAAACATTGGTCTTGAATGTGATTTCCATTATTTGCTATTAAAGTTAGACTAGAGAAGATATGGTTTGCCCTAATTCCTAGATTATTTTCTCCAAAGGCAGATTCTGAAAGTTTCCCTTGGTGTTGACTGAAAGTAGACTAGGTTTAAAAGTACCTTATCTGATCTTAAGGTTACATTGTGTTTCTCTTATGTGTTTTCATACTTTCTGAAAGTAATTATGTGGATTACTGGATTGTTTGTCAATTAAGCTGCTTTAATACAGACTTTCCCAAGAATTTTATGGTTAGCCCTATTCTTGGTTGGTTTTAAACAGTTACTTAAGAGGCTTTTTCTTGTTTGGACTGACTATAAATCCCTTGAGAAATTATTATCAGTTTCCACCCTTCCAACACTTTATTGTTTCCATTCCATCATTTTAATCTCAATAATCTTGTGATATAGATGACTTGCCCCTTGGAAAACCCTTGATGTTGCTGCTCAATTAAAGCCCAGATATGACTCCATAGCCCAATGGACTAAAAACCAGCGTTATATCTATTTATCAGCCAAAGTTGTTCTATTTTCTTGCAACTTCTCACTTTTGAAAAAATTTTCACTTAGAACTTTCCCCTCAAGTAACATTCATGCTCAACCATAAAAAAAAAACAAAAAACAAAACAAACCCTTGGCCTTCATAACTAGCCTAAAATTTTTACCCAAAACTTCAAAGACAAATCCATCTTGGCACTTATTGGAGAGATCCCTCTCCGGATTCAGGAGGGCTAGATCCTAGAATCCCAAAGTTGGTTGAAACGATGTTGTTTCTATAATTGGACTCTGCCAATCTTGCTAATAAATTACAGATTCCTAACAGGGTATATTGTGGATTTTTCCGCAGAGTGTTACTAGTCCTTCTCCAGAGCCGAGGCTATATTCCAATCCGGACTAAGAGGGAAGTTGCTTAAGGAAATTCAATTGTGGATTAAGGCCTTGATGGTGGATGGAGGGCTGATGGAATTCCAGAAATCAGGCATGGAAGCGTAAACCTCCAGTGCTAGGGGAAGGGCCTGAGGGACGAATGCTACGTGAAATTTGAAGTGAGGGAAGTGGGGGAATGGTTTCTGAGACTGCAAGGAGGTTGAGGGAGCGACGTCCACATCGGAGGGCGCAGATCACCGATAGGTGGCGAGAAAGGGTGATGCGGAAGTTGAAATAGTGAGGGAGTAGTCGAAAGGATAAAGAGGAGGTGCCTCAGAGGATAGTGGATATGGAAGGCCAGGTGGGTCCCCAGAAGATGGGAAGGACCATTGTGGGAGTGCGGCGGGTGCATGGGAGCCCACCCAGGAGGAAGAGGGAGATGGTGTCTGATGAAGGAGATGCAGATGTGTGGCCCGAAGAAGGTTTCGATGGCGAGTGGTATGTCGCAATGCAGCAGTTATTCCAATAAAGGACGACATTCATATCTCCAGGTATTCCTACTTCCCAAAGTTTGGATGACAAGAATCCCTACCTTCCCCTGGTATCTATAAACCTTTAAGTGATATTTTCGTTAAGTTAAAAGAGTTGAGTCGATTGCATAGCAGTCCATTGTCAACAGCGATGTATGCTAATAGCAGCATTACTGGTAGTATAGCAATTAATAGTGGTATAATTATGCAACTAGGACCCGGAGGGTTCATTCTAGTCACACCTCTGCAAGTGAATATGGCGGGGTCATTCACCCGGTACCCATAATTTTCTGGGGCGGGTAACGACAATGTGGAACAACACTGGTACCTATGTGAAGCCATATGGAGGGCTCGGAAGACACCAGATGCAGGAAAGCTAATAGAATTCCAAACCACGCTGAGAGAAAGGGCATTGTGTTGGTTCATAAAGTGGTCAGAGGCCCACCCGAATCTAGCAATTGCGGATGTCAAGCGAGATTTTTTCTGAGAATTTAAGCTTCCCCAAATAGACCAGCAAGGTATGTCCGAACTATGGGAGATCAAGCAAAGAGAAGGAGAGACTGTGTGGAAGCTGATGCACAGGTTCAAAGATGTGATCGGGAAACTCAGCTGCCCGATCGACCCAAATCATCAGAGGGACTGGTTCATCAAGGCTCTGCTTCCCTTGACACGAACCCCCCTCAGCAAAATATCGACAACTTGCAAGATGCTTTGGAATAGGTTGTGAAGATAGAGGCAATGGCGGGCTACCGTCAGGAATATAAGGGAGGGCCGACCCCACAAGACCCATCCCTACTGGGACTGCAACATCAAATTTCCAATCTGACCGAAAAACTTAAGGAGATGCAGCCTATAAGACCAGCCAGGCTGAATGTCTGGTGCACACACTGCCTGGTGGAAGGGCACGTGGCAACTGAGTGTCCTTGATTGCGAAGCGTGGGAGTGGGGCCCTCAGTAGCGGTAGTACAGGGGACTCCACCTATCAGGGGAGGCATGCCAATAGACCCGCCAGGGGTATATCCATCGCAACAACTATATGCAAGCTTCCCACATCAACCAACCTGAGCCACAACAAAATATTGCGAAATTTGCCGAATGGTGGGTCATCAACCTCGGACGTGTCTAATTTTGCAGAAGTACTCCAATGTTCCAAACAACATATACTGTGATTTATGTGCTTCTATGACTCACAACAGCAAATAGTGCAGAGCTCTGGACGCACTGGCGGACTGATTGGACCAGCCCTCCTACAGGGTGAATGAGGCTCCCAGAGGCAGAGGAGGCGGTATGCGCGGGGGGCGCACAGGGGGATGGGGTTCGCTGAAATGATACAACTGTGATCAGGAGGGTCACATGGCTTGTGAATGCCCCTTACCCGGAAGACCGTGGTGTTCCCAGTGCTGCATGAACACCCACGTGAAAGAGGACTGCCCTAAACTTATCAAAAAGTGGGAGGAACGAGCAAGGCAGAGAGGTACGAATCTGGTGAACGCAGAACCTCGAGGGACAATGACTCCGGCCATGAAAAACGTAGCCATAGTGATTTGAGGAGGAAAGAAAATGGGAGAGGATGCTTGTGAAAAGGAGCTGATACGGGTGATCAGGCCTGCATGCTCGAAACAACTAATCAGGCCGGAAGCGTAGAAGAAATATTTCTAGGAGGTGGTAGAGACTATTGCCCAGCTGGGGGGAGACAAAGGTATTGAGGTACCTGTGAAGACCAATACTGGATAACAGAGCACTGTGGGGGCTCTGATTAAGGAATGGCTCCACCTATTCTTCAAAATTGTTGACAATGCTTCCATGCGAGAACAACTCAAGCATACCCTGGATGATGTATTGTAGGGGAACACAGGAACGAGGGAATCCTTGAACACAACACCCCATTATGTACAGCAGGTCAAGCGGAACAAAAGAAGAACGGGAAAAGAGTTCTAGTTAAATACACAGGTTGCGGGATTTCAAATCAAAGACACCATACTCGACTTGGGCTCCGACATCAATATCCTGCCTCGAAAGACATGGGAAGCTCTAGGGAAGCCACGACTGACTTACTCGCCAATCCAACTCAGGATGGAAAATCAATATTGCATTGTGCCAATCGGCAGACTCGAAGATGTCGAGGTCAACATCGCAGGGGAAAGACTTACATGGATTTTGAGGTAATCAATATTATGGGAGACAAAGATCCTTACCCTGCATTGCTAGGAATTGACTAGGCTTTTGAAAACTATGCTATCATCGACCTCAAAAAGGAGTTGATGATTTTTGAAGACAAAGAGGTCTGAGTCACTCAGCCTCTCGACCTGTATCAAGGTCCGAGATATACAAAAACTTTGGACAATAGGGAGGATGCTCAGATATTGGAAAACCTCTATCAAATGGCAGCAGGGAAGCGGGAGGATTATATTAACCTGAAAACAACCGGCTCTGTAAGCTGGCGCAGTGTCCAGAGCTTGGAGTTGGGGTCAGAAATAGCTTGGGAGGACTGGAAGCAAGGTAGGTATGAGACCAGCACGAGGAGATGTGCCCATATTTCCAAATTCCGTTGGATTGGAGCTGAGATAAGGGAGTACCCCACCTTTTCCAGCATGCAAGAAGTAAATACCTTCATCGCAAAGGTAGAGGACAAGGTACTAGAGGAAAACAAGATACCACTCTTGGATGTAGCACTCCAGTCCACATCAGCCAGGTGGTGGAAAAATCACCGCAACTCCCTGTCACAGTGGAGTTGTGTGGCGGAGGCTTTGAGGGCACGGTTCAAGGAAGACAAAGGACCTCAAAGCAAGCAAAGTTACCAAGGAAATTTTGATCCGAGAGACCACCTGAAAACCTGTCAGGAGTAGTGGCAAAGTGTAGGGTACCATGAGGAGCTGTGGGTACATCGGTTTGTCCACTCCTTGGATACCATCCACATGCCTGGTACTTAGAAGAAGAAAGAAAGAGAGGGACCAGTTCTTGGCAGGAGGTTGCGAACAAATTTTTTCAGTGCTTTTCATTTGAGGGGAAGACAGAGCTGGTGTCCCAAGCATTACAAGCCATAAAAGGGGTACTATTTTTCCACGATCTGGGCACCGGCGGGAGGCCATTAGTACTGAATCTTGATGGCAGATGTAATTTGGCTTGCCAACGGATCTATAGTGAGCCAGACGATGACAATTTGGAGGACCTGAGGCACCTCTACTTTGAAGAGAGAGAAGGAGAGCGGAACATTAAAGAAGAGCCTACCACTAAAGGAGTCCATCTACTTCCACTAAAGACCAAGAAACTAAACATCGGCATGGAGGAAAACCCGAAATTGGCTACAGTTGGGGACTACTGGGAGGAGGAGATGACAAAGGAAATTTTCAGTCTCCTCCAGGAATATAAAAAACTATTCCCTTCATCGGTTGCAGATTTAAAAGGCATGAAAGGGGACTTCAGAGAAATGTGAATTATGCTGAAACCGGACGCCAGGCTAGTGAAGCATCGACCTTATTGTCTGATCCCGTGGATCAAGGAGAAATTCAAGCTGGAGATTGAAAAAATGCTTAAGGCAGGTCTAATCTTCCCTGTGGAAGAAGCAGAGTGGGTGAGTACCATCGTCATTCAAAATAAGAAGGACAAGTCAGAAATTCGCATCTGTGTGGATTATCGAAGTTTGAAAAATGCCTACATCCATGACCCATTTCCCACCCCATTCAGCAACGAAGTATTGGAAAATGTTGCAAGAAATGAGGCCTACTCCTTCATTGATGGGTTCTCAGGATACCATCAAGTGTGCATCGCGAAAGAGGACAAGATGAAAACGACGTTCACAACCGAGTGGGGGTATTTTGCATACCACGTGATGCCGTTCGGGTTGAAGAACACCCCTGCTGTGTTTTCCTGGAAGTCTACATGGACGATTAGACCATCTACAGTTTGCTGAAAGACCATGCCACCCTGCTATGCATAATGTTTGATCAGTGTCAACAATTGCAAATTTCCTTGAACCTGAAGAAATGCATCTTTTTGGTTCCATTTGAAACGCTCCTAGGACATGTGGTGTGCAGGCAAGGGGTTTGCGTCGACCCCTCCAAGGTAGCAATGATCGTTCACATGGAAGCCTCGGGAATGGTGAAGAAGTTGCGATCACTGCTGGGGCACACAGGTTATTACAGATGGTTCATCAGGAACTATGTGAAGATAACTGCTCCTTTGGAAAAGTTACTACGAAAGTCAGAGGAGTTCCAATGGACGGATGACTGTAGGTTAGCCCTTGACACTTTAAAGGAGAAGTTGGAAACGACACCCATTCTGGTCCATCCAGATTGGGATAAGAAGTTCCATGTGCATATCGATGCTTCCGGTATTGTACTTGGGCTGTCTTGGCGTAACCAGGGGAGACGACAGTTGACCATCCAGTCTACTTTGCCAACCGCAAACTATCTAATGCGGAGCGGAATTACACCACCACGGAGAGGGAGGCTCTCGCAATGGTGTACTCACTCCAGAAGTTCTGCCACTATCTCCTAGGAGGTAAATTCAAGTTCTCTACTAATCACTCTCCATTGAAGTACCTAGTCAATAAGCCCATTTTGGAAGGACGGATATGCCGATGGCTCCTACTCTTTCAAGAATTCACCTTCGAAGTGATTTTCAAGCCCGAGAGGTTGAATTTTGGGCCCGATCACTTATCCAGGTTGGAGATGAGTGAGAATGAGGGCTCTCTCGATGATCAACTTCCTATGCTGATCTTTTCCGAGTAGAAGCCATACTAGATTATTTGGTCGACATCGAAACTTACCTAACCATGCGGAAGTGTCCTCAACACTATACCCCGATCCAGAAATGGCACCTGGTCGTCTGCGCCATTGACTACCAACTGATTGTGGGGTAGTTGTATAAATTGGGCCTTGATGAGATTCTGCGAAGGTGTGTCCTCGACCATGAACGCAAAGTCGTGCTGTGGGAGTGCCATAGCGGCATCGCGGGAGGGCACGTGGGGGCGAAACCCACCACTAGGAAAGTGCTACAAGCTGGACTATGGTGGCTGACAGTCCACGCAGATAGTAAATCATTTATCAAGAAATGCGATGTTTTTCAGAGAACAAGGAGGCCCTCTCACAGAGACGAGCTACCACTACACCCGGTGAACATGTTGCGACCATTTGAGAAGTGGGTTGTCGATTTCATAGGCCCCATAGTCCCTGTAGCTAGGCATTCAAAGGCCGCCTGGTACATTATCACCACCACGGACTAGCTCACCAGATGGGCCGAAGCAGTGGTGGTATGGGATTATACGACAGATACAGCAGCCAGGTTCATCTTTGAATACATCATCAGCAGGTTTGGCTACCCAAGGAGCTTAACCAGTGATCAAGGTACACACTTCATTAATGAAACGATCAAATCGTTGCTTGACACTTTCATGATCCAACATCACAAAAGCAGCCCATACCACTTGCAGGCTAATGGCACTGTTGAAGCATTCAACAAAATCCTCGAAAAGGGTTTGACGAAGAACTGCAATGCCAAGCGGGATGATTGGGATGAACGGTTGCCAGCCACACTGTGGGCCTACAGAAAAACGGTGAAGCGTTTGACGAATCAAACACCTTTCCAGTTGGTGTATGGTCGTGAAGCTATGATTCCCGTAGATTTCACCATACTGAGTCTTCTTATCGCCACATCCCTAAAGTTCTCAGAGGAGGAATCACTACAGGAACACCTACACATACAAGAACTTGACGAGGCCAGGTTCTTTGCCGAGTTTCATCAAAAGGTTTAGAAATAAAGGCAAAAGGCGTGGCATGATCGCCACATTAAGAGAAAAACGTTCCAGGTTGGAGGTAAGGTTCTCCTATACGATAGCAGGTTTCATAAGTTTCTAGGAAAACTGCAGATGCACTGGTTGGGACCCTACTTCGTCGTCGAAATTAAGGATTCCTAAGTCATTCAGTTGGCTCAACTGGATGGTACTGTTTTACCTGGGTGGGTGAATGGCGCATGCCTAAAGCCCTACCATGAATAAGTTTCTTTCGCTTTCCGTTAATAATTCTCGCACCCGAGAGAAGTCCGTAGAGTAGAGTAGTCAAATAACTCTCCCGCAACCGGGGTGAGCGTAGGTGGTGTTCTTTGTCCATACATAAGTCGTCGATAACCAATAGATTGCGGGGACCGCAACACAAATTATTGTGGTTGGGGAGAGGTGCGTCCAATGTGTCATCCCCGTAGGATAAGAAAACGTGTCAAGTGTCAGTCCCTATCATTTCATTTAGTACTTGTGTCAGTCTGTAGGATCACCAAGATTTGCAACATAACTTGCCATAATTAGAAGTAACCTTGTAGTATTCATTTTTCCATAATTCGAAGTAACCTCAGCCATCGCGTCCGCCCATTTCCCCATACCACTGTTAGAAGATGTCAGAACACACCTCAGTAGGTGACTGATCACACGATTATCGCCATGGAGGATGCCAGCAGGAATTAATTTGTTATGGGGTCTCATCAACCTCACTCATGCCGGTTAATTACATAGCCTGCATGAAGAAAAGCGCAAGAATTCCGGAGAGATCCGAGTTAGAGTTAGAAATTTCTGAAGACGCAAAGGCAATTGGAGCTGAACCAAAGCAGCAGAGGTGTCCCAAAGCAAAGAGCTAAGAGAAGGAGCTAAGAACTATTCTGAAGGTGTATCAACGCTGTGAAAAGATGACAAGAGCCAATCCAGCAGTAGTAGAACAACAGCTCGACAGTCGGATTCATAAAATGGAGTCCCTCGTCAAGAAGTATGACAGTGCCACCCTCATCGATGCAGACCTCACAGACTCTTTCGAGTTCCCAGTGCTTAAACACCAGGTGTACATGGAGAGCTATACCATAGAAGCAAAGTGAGCAGCAACAAGGATTTTGCCTAAGTTTCGAGGCATCCAACAGTCCTCCATACTACATCTGAGGAACCTACCAGTATTCGGGACGACAAGAGAAGCCATGCAATGTACCAAGTTCTTGCTCAGTCGAATTAAGACTAGGTCCTTGTGGTTGGGCAAAGAAATTCCAATCCATGCTGAGGACATTCATCGGCTCACAGGGCTCTCACAAGACGGCTCGGACGTTTCCTTCGCATTCCCGACCATCTCCAAAAGAGAAAAGAAGTCGGGGGACGCAGATTATTATGCAAAATATGGCACCTGGTGGGGAGGAAAGGGAGAGAAAATGGAACTCATCAACAATCCCAAAGTCAAGTTCGTGTGTTACCTCATTTCTAGTAAGACAATGAGGCACTACACTAAGGGGGAATGTACCCTGGACACCATTTCCATCACGGAGCACTGCGTCCAGGGAGCCAAGCTAAACTGGTGCTCCTTCGTGCTGAAGGAGCTGTTCGACGCATGCGAGGATAATTACAAGAGGGAAATGGGCTTCATCTATGGATATTTGATAGTTGCGCTGGCAATGTGGAAGTGGCATGCCCCCCTCGTCAGGCTGCCAGCAGAAATAGTGGAAGGTCAGCCTCTGGAAATGAAATTTGTCCCATGGAAGGTGTCGGGAGATCCCAACACCAAAGAGGTCAATGGAGAGGCCTTCCATAGTTGGTATGGCTTAATGACTGAAGTGGTGGCAAGCCAGAAGAGGATTCCCAGAAATCTACTGGACAGATACAGCGAGTAAGTCTGGTTTGGGGTCAGCCACAAGCACACTTTCCTATGACCTACTTGCGTGCCGGACGAGACATTTCAGATGAGGCCGCTGAAGTTCCAACTCGATGATGCAGCCTTCCACAATGAAGTTTGTTCATGGCCGGGGGTTGCGATGGAAGTCTGAAGCGGGGTATACGCATACAATTTCGACAAGATGCTACCACAGCAACTACTTGGTGAATCGACAGTGGAGGCAGCAAACAGGGTCTCCAAATTGCAGCTCTTCCCACTCATTCGCCAACTAAATACACAGGTACGAAGCGTCAACGAAGTGGTCCGAGTAGTCTCAAGCGGTGCCACTCCTTTCCCTGTTTTTTCTGAATTTCAGCTTTCTCAGTCCACCCCGCTTCTTCGCACTACCTCCATCACCTCCCCCATTCCCAATGTTCTTTTTACTTCACCAAGTCCAGTGACCACCCTGCTGGGGGAAAAGAATAAGTCTGCAAACCCTCTAGAGGCTCCCAAGGCCAAGAGGGCAAAAACCATAGAGTCAATTCCGGTGGTTAACCTCATTGAGGAGGATCCACCCCGGCCACTGAGCCCAGGGGTACCCATCTAGGAAGAACCACTCATCAAGACAGGGTAAATAGGCAGGATTCCACCTCAACCTCCCATTAACCCCTCTGACTTCATAAACATCTGTATTTCACCACCCCGTACCAACCCACTCCCACCTACCACTTCATCTGCACCATCCAACTCATCCGCCACCGTATCAGAACCAGTAATCCGGGGCTTAATCGATGGGGACCACAGGACCAAGGCTGACTCAAGTACAACAGTGATACCACCGGTCAACCCCGCTGGGGACCCCCAGACCACTTTTTCTGATTTAATCACACAGATGACACAAATAGTTGTAGACACGGCTGGGACATAGCTTGAGTCTACTTTACTCCAGCAGCGCATCCAAGCAGATCAGGGGGAGTGGCCAAACCTAAATATGGTGGACTCTGCACCCCATCCGACTCCACTGCCATCCCCTCAAGGACACTCCACCAGATCAGTTGCCAGTGGGCAACCACTGCAGGAGCGGGGACCGGATCAAGGTACTTTAGGGGCTGAAAACATGGAGACGTGGGGCACGACTCAGTTGTACCACTTCATTCAAAGGGTAGCCCAGCAGGCAGAAAGGCTCCACTCCGAGCTACAACAGAGGTGTGAGCAACAGCAGTAGCAGTTAATTACACTTACTGAACAGCGCAAGTAGCTCACAGTGGCACACGGGCAACTCCAGGACCAGATGAACTAAGTGGCCAGGGTGTTCGTGGGACTATGGCCTGCAGTAACGATCCACTACACTCGGATGCCCGCGGATGTGTCAGAAACGGATGTATTACAACGAGCAATCCACCTCAGGGTGGCATACACTGACCTCCACCAGGAAAATGCAGAGCTCCAAGCAGCATTCATAGCACGGCCAATGCTGCCTGACCCAGTGGCAGTTTACACAGCACATATTACGGAGAAACAGGGCCAGGTAACCAAGATGCAGGAAGCTCTCAGTACTGTAGCGCGAGATGCCTATGACCTTCTGAAAGGTCTACAGGAATTCTTGACGATCTTTACATTAAATAATCAGCCCATTTCAGCTCAGCTGCAACAAATTTCAAAAGAAATTCAGGATGCCACGAACCCCTCACAGTTGGACCAGTTGTACGCCCAGGCAGATGCTCTGGAGGTTCAGATCCAGCAGACAAAGGCCAGTTTAGAAATGGCTAAGCAAGAAATTTGAGAGCTTCCCCAGCCCCTACAGATCAGCGCCCGGACAATGCAGCAGTCAACCACCAAAGCCGGAACCCAAATCAGCATGGTATTCGGTGCTGTATCGGTGAAAATCGGGGAGGAAGCTGTCACCAATATCGCCACGGAGATGAATGCATTATTACAAGGGTGGAAACAGGTTGTGGTAACCTTCAACAAGCTTAAGGATTTAGCGTTGAGCAAGGTCCTGGAGTTGGGGCCCTTATTTGGATAGCAAAATGAAGGTGCGCAATAGGAACAGGGCACAGGATCCGGCGAAGCTATGGAGGTGGAGACAATGATTTGCGATTAACTCGGGAGGAGTCAAGAAACTGTGGTCAGGGCCTGTTGGGGCCCTTGTTTTGAATTTTTAATAAGGAACAGATTTTGGGTTGCGGATCGACACATGGCAGGCGCAAGAATTGTAGGTAGCAGAGCTGCCGAGGTTGCGGAGGAACAGGAGATAGCTGATGAGGCTGACGGAAATAAGTGCAGACGAAGAGAAGATACAACAAAGAATAGATAGCGGAACTCATGGGCAATAGAAAGAAGCCGAAATCAGCTGAAGAAGAACACAAGAGAAACTAGCAGTTGCGCTGGTGGGTGAATAAATAGGCCGTCACCTAGCCGAAAAGAATGTCATGCATGGATGCAGAGGGATTGAGGAGGTTAGAGTAGACACCGCAGAAGAGATATGTCTGGAGCACGACATCCTTGTAGTTTCCTAGGCTTCTATTGATCTATAATGGCTGTATTATCTCTCTCTCTGTCCTGTGGGACGTCTGTAATAGAAATGGGAAGCTCTTCCTGTCGAGCGATGTAACTGTGGATCTAGCTGAAGGTTATTAATATACTTGAAGGTTGTTGTCTTATTGTATGAGTTACATGTATGCATGATGTCTGTGGTACCTTAAAATTTTATTTTCTTAGTATCTGCATAATGTTATAAGAAGATCTTCTATGTATGATGTTATGTATGCAAATGATTCTATGTTAACTTCGAGTTGCGGATCCATCCGCCACTACCAATCTGTTCCCTTCTGCATGTGGTCGCGACACACCTCAGGTGAGACTCTCTGCTCTTTGGAGTAGGGTGAAAGTGCCGGCGTGGTTCTAGACTACATTGGACTCCTTTGTTGGCCCCAATCCCCGAACCTCGGTCTTTCCTGCGAGACCTGTTTCCTCGCCAATAGTGAGAATGTTAGGATTTGATCCCTAAGCTCAAAAAAAAATAGTATACACACATTAACATAACCAAATTTAGAGTAAATAACATGGTGAATGGATAGAAATCCTTGGATACATCGTAGAAGGCAATATACCAAGTACTAGAAACCCCTTATTTTTCATCCTTCTTTCATGTCATACAATGCTATTCATTAAATCAATCCATGGTTCTTACATGTTGTCAGATTAATAGATAAAACTTACTTTCACACTTGATCTTGCAATGCAAAACCTGGCAGTGGACTACTCTCAAAACCCTCTTCACCCCACAAAGAAAGAAAAGACCAAAAAAATAATCTCAGACCAATCATAATTCGAACATTAACACATAGCTAGATCACATACCTAAAGAAAACGATATCCAATATCCATAACTAATTTGAACACCATTGTAATGCACTTGAACTATCCCTTCGTGAATCACAACATCCATTTGACATGAAAAACATTTAAAACCTACCTCCATTTATGTACCTAAAATCTATTCTGGAAGAAGCAAATGCATCTTTCATACCCCATAGCAGAAGAAACAGAACCAAAACCAAAACCACCCAAGGAGGCCTCATTGCACTAACCTACAAAACGGGGGTGAGAATTAATGGTATTTCCTCCCTGCCCCACCAAGAAATTTTGAAATATATTTGGAAAAAGGAAAAACAAGAGACCCTCTAGATCGATCTGGGGCGCCTTAGATTTGAAATCTTGAATCCTCTGGCCCTCTAACCACCCACCCCTATATATGTACCTAAAATATATTATGGAATAAGAAGATTCATATTTCATACCCCATATCAGAAGAACGAGAAAGAAAACCCCCCAAGGAGGCTTCATTACACTACCCAACAGACCGAGGATGAGAATCAATCGTATTACCTCCCTGCCTCACCAAGAAATTTTGAAATCTATTTGGCAAAAGGAAAAACGAGAGACCCTATGAATTGATCTGGGGTGCCTTAGACTTGTAAACTTTAATTCTCTAGCCCTCTATCCACCCACCCCCATATATGTACCTAAAATATGTTTTGGAAGAAGTAGATGCATCTTTCATACCCCATAGTAGAAGAACCAGAACCAAAACCCCCTAAGGAGGCTTAATTGCACTACCCAACAGTCTAGGGGTGAGAATCAATGGTATTGCCTCCTTGCCTCACCAAGAAATTTTTAAATATATTTGGAAAAAGGAAAAACGAGAGACCCTCTGGATCATTCTAGGGCGCCTTAGATTTGTAATCTTGAATCCTCTGGCCCTCTATCTACCCACCCCCATATATGTACCTAAAATCTGTTCTGGAAGAAGCAGATGCATCTTTCATACCCCATAGCAAAAGAACCAAAACCAAAACCCCCCAAGGAGGCTTCATTTCACTACCTAACAGAATGTGGGTGATAATCAATGGTATTGCCTCCCTACCTCACCAAGAAATTATGAAATCTATTTGGAAAAAAGAAAAATGAGAAACCCTCTAGATCGGTCTAGGGTGCCTTATATTTGTAATCTTGAACCCTCTAGCCCTCTATCCACCCACCCCCATATATCTTCCACCCCTGCCGGCCCCCCCCCTCCTCTTGTTAGTAATAAGGGTAAAAGGGAAAAAATAGGCTAGTCCATGGTCACATGGCCATGGTGGTGGCTCTCAGATCTTTCATTTCGGGATCTGTATGTCTGAACGTCACCTTCCTACTCAAAATAAGCATCAAGGTATGATGAATCTGCAACCCACATGAGCTCCCAAACAGAGCACAGTTTGATATGCACTTTAAATGACCTGTTGGGTTCAAATCACACCAGGTGAAGTTCAAAAGACATGTGAGTGAGTTGTATGTTTTTTCCACCTGTGGCCTTCTAAGGCTTAGAGCAACTTTATTATCCATTTACTTCTCTCAAACCAATAAAATATCCACAACGAGGATATTAATTTAGAGCTCTCCACCAATATAGATTATCAGTGGAAAGATCATCTAGACAGTGTGATCACTATAGTGTTTAGGACTCAAATATGGGTATAGTAAGGTTTAATATAAACTTAAATATGGATTTGAATTAAAAATCATAACGAGGATATTAATTTAGAACTCTCCACCAATATAGAGTATCAGTGGAAAGACCATCTAGACAGTGTGATCATTATAGTGTTTAGGATTCAAATATGGGTACAGTAAGGTTTAATATTAACTTAACCATGGAATTGAATTGAATGATTTTTAATGACATTCATGAGATCTCATAGTCTAAGGGGCTACTCACTATCACTTAATTTATTTTGAGTGTTTTTTTAATGATAATTTTGTTGTTATGTATCTCGAGTAAGAAATTTGTTGTTTTGTGAAGTCTTGTCTCCTCAAAAAGGTCACTGAGACTACTCACCTTTAGGTTGTTATCACGTTGGTGATGAATGACTTCATACGTTGAACATTCTTTGATAAAATTCCATTCTATTTCTACCACTCCTCTACTGCAAAAAATGCAAGTTCGTTCTTTTCAACCTTCTTTAGGGACCACCCATCTACCAATTTCACATCTTAAATGGTGTGAGCTAGTCTTAGTTGTGCAGTTAAAATTTTAGCTTTTCCTTTGGTTGAGGAACTCAAATACTCTTTGTCATCATGTTTCCATGTTGGGTTAAATTCTATGACATAATATGTTTTTTTTCCTACCTGCTTTGTCTACATGGAAATCTTGATGTTTTCTAACACCCAATTTTTTTATCTCCTCCTTAGCGTGAGGATAGTCATGCAAATTTATGTCCCATTTTCCCAATGAAACCAAGAGATGATTCGAGCCTGGATCCCAAATTACATTTTTCATTACCAATGGAGTCCACACTCTACCATACTACCTCTCTTCACCCTCGAGCAAGCACACCCAAAGATAAAGGTACAATATTGGCTCTCCTATGAGGCCTCCTATGACTCCTATGCACGTAGTTCCCCCTAGAGACTAGAACCTCATCTCCCAATGCCAGAAAATGAAAAAAAGTGCCATTATCACCTTTTTTATAATCCAAGTCACCTTAAGAAGCTTCACTTTTAGAGCACCAGGCTATACTTGTTCAACATGTGTATATATCATGGATGTCGCATGGAGGGGCTTTCAATGCCTGTGTCCCGAGCCTCATTGCCAATGTTTCCCACCCCCAACAGGGAAGATTTATAATTACTTACCATCATTTCTAATGTATCCAATTCCTATGGGTCTATAACATGAGGCTAAGGAGATGTGAATGCTTGGTTGGAATCTTGTATCCCCTAGTTGGGTTAAAAATTGGCTACTTTGTTTCCTACTCTCCCCATGTGAGAGGTAATCACATAGGATAAGGAGAACATTAAATCCATTATTATATTATCTTGACTCTCCAATCTCTAACTCTTGATAGATTTGGATGTGGGGGTGCCATTAATCATTCCATAAAACCCTGCATAAAGACCTAATGGATTTCCCTCCGTGTCTCTAAGGATTCCCCTGAAACTTGTTGGTCTGGGGTTACATTTCAATGCCTTGTCAAAGTTTGGTATTACAAATCCCTCAGGAGGGGGAACAAAGTTGCATTGGGACTCGATTTGATATTTGGTGACAAACGACGGCTGTGGACCCAATGTTGCATGATAAAGGCACAATTTTAATTAGCAATTAGCCTTCGTTGTTGAAGCATAAGTTATTCAATGACGATTTATCAAAATACCTGATAAATTTAAAATCATTCACTTAAATTGCCTTCATGACATTTTCTTTTGAGACTGGACACAATACAATTATGAAGTGTCATAACAGAAGTAGCTTTAATGTTTGCTACCTCTCTCCATTAATAAAATTAAATATATGAGGGTCATTCATTGACATATTTTTTCCTCTAATAAATATGTCATTATAAAATTATCTTACAACCTGAAATGCCTTTGAAAAAGTAAAATACCAAGCTATCTACCTAATTACCAAATTGGAATAGTATATATTAAAATTTTGTGCTTCCATAATAACATGAATGATTGCATCAAGGATTTTTTCCTACTTTGATGACTCTGTGATCCGCATTTATGCAGGAATGCAATAAAATATAGAAATAGACATAAAAATAGAGATGCAATGGAAAAAATACTTCATTTTATTCAAATAAAATGACTGAAATATGCTTACAGACATAATGGAAATAAAATAGCGAGGGCGCTAGTAGCTTATCTCTAAGAAGATATGTGGTGGCTACATGCCTCTGAACTGTGTTACAATGAGGCTCAAGGGCCTATTTATTATACAGAAAAAATGGAAAACCCTAAACATCCAAAAACCTAACCCTAGGAGATGAAGCGCCAAAACTATGGGCCCTATTTGGGTAAATTGGTGTTTCAACTTCTCGGGGTCGTAATTTTGGCATATTATCTTTGTTTGACGCACATGATACATCATTAGAAATATCTATCCGAGGTCTACAACCGCTGACTGTGAATATCGATTCTAGAACGGAATCATTTTTGTTGGATAAGCAATGCCCAAAAAATGTCGTTTAGGGCCTCAAAACGTCTCTGGAAGTTCAAGACCCAAAAAAATCCTAAAAATAGTAGGTCATTAGGGGAATTTTGAGGTCTAAAATGGACCTCCTAAGGAAATTATAAAATAATAGTGGAAAAAATCAAATAAGATTTGATGACATCATCAAATTTTAGAGGGAAAAATGGAAAAACTACTTTTTCAACTCATATTTTCAACTTATCTCCCAAAGTTTTTACTCAAATTTCGAGCGGGAGTACTTGTTGGATGCAAAATTTAATTCCCCATCCAAGGAGTACCCATATTGCATACTTTCGATGGGTCCAACTACACGAAAAATGAGAAATACATAAAAAAACATGATTACAATCACGTTTTTTATGTATTTCTCATTTTTCGTGTAGTAGAGTTCATCGAAAGTATGAAACATGGGTACTCCTTTGATGAGGAATTAAATTTCACATCCAACGAGTACTCCCGCTCGAAATTTGAGTAAATATTTTGGGAGATAAGTTGAAAATACGAGTTGAAAAAGTAGTTTTATTATTTTATTATTTTTTAATATTTTTACCCTTTTATTTAAAAAATGGTGAATCATCCCCCATGGTTGACATCATCATCTTGAATCCTATTGGTTGTTATAAAGTTTATTTTTGTTGTACATTTTTCTTAGGAGGCCCATTTTAGACCTCAAAATTCCCCTAATGTGCGCTGAAACTGAAAAACTGAAAGAACTGATGGTGGCATTTCAAATAGAATAGGTGGGTGGCCACCAATATCCACCTAGATCATTAGGGCCCCAAAACGGCTCCAGGAGTGCAGGACCCGAAAACCTGCTAAAAATAGTAAGTTGTGCTAAAAGTGAAAAGATGCAAGAATTGATGGTGTGGGTCCAAATGGAATAGGTGGGTGGACACTGATATCCACCTGGATCACTCTAGAATTTGACATTCAAGTCAGTGTCAGTAGAAAATGAAATTCATAGGTGATACGGTCCAACATTTTCTACTAACAAATGCATATCAATCCAAGAATAAATAACAATTTTACCATTTAATTATGTTTATGGTAAAACAAAAAATATATCCTTGTCCCCATAGTTTAGCATTACTTGCAAAATATAGGGTTCATATTTGGTACCGTGGGACCTCATAGAAGTTAGAACCCATGGATTAAGGTCCCCACATCTGTTTACCTTGGAATGCTTCTTCCCCTTAAAGCAGATCTTGCAGAGGAGGTTGCATCTACATCACTAAACTACAATAGAACATGTTTGTGTTGAAACTAGTATAGATATTAAGTTTCCATAATAACTCATTAATTCTCAAATGCAATATATGAAAGTAAATTGAGATAAGAAACTCGAAAACCAACACTTTTTTCAAAAGTGGCAATTTTATGTACAAAACCAACGACTGAGAATACCTTTATTAAAGGGAAAATACTAGATTTTGTAATTTTAAAGTGCTTCCAAGTTACAACTCAGAGTTTTCTCATAGTTTTCTACTTGTTTAAACTAAAATTTAAAAACTACAAACATGGACATTTGTATGGAAAAACAATATAAAATTATGTTTCATTCTTCATGCCAACAATAAAGGAAATATGTTTCATTCTTCTTGCCATCAATAAAGAAGACGTATTACATCAAGCACACTATGAAAATGACAAAAATGACAACATTTTTAACAAGGAACAATGAAATTCAATTGTATAGAACCTCATGCCAAACAAATTCTATTTTGTGTTACTACAACCTATTTACAAGCACACATTCAATCATGAGACAAATGTCTCCATTTAAAAGTGTAATGTATTTGTGTTTATGAATTATAGATAAATCCACCCATTCTTTTGTTTCTGAATAAACATATATTGAAGAAAATATATGAAAGATGGATCATAACACTGCATAGAAGCCATAACAATGGGGAAGATGTGAATGGTGAGAAAATATGTATGATTGAATATATTGAACAATCTGCAATTTTTTTCGACCACAAAATCAAGGATTTTATTAAATAAGTTACATATTGTCGGGGGAGAATTATATACTACAATCGAAGGTATCATTTTAAAAGGCCTAGTCAAAACCAACTCCATCTTCCATCCTTAGTGTCTGATTGTTATCATTTACTTTAAAAATAAAAAAATTATTATTTACCAATTCTTTTCGTAGGTTAATAAGGGATTACATGCATGTTATGGGTGACTATAACATGACATTGAGACTTTTCTACAAATAAGATGGGTAGTTGGAACTCCTCTTATGCAAACCCACAGTGATTTTAGAAAAAAGGAAAAATATGTAAGGCGAATATTGTTTGAAAAAAAGAGATGACATTGAGATTTTTCTACAATTAAGATGGGTAGGTGAGTGATTTTGAAAAAAAGAAAAAAATGTATGGTGAACATAAAGTTTGAAATAAAATTGAGAAAACTCTATTACGAAGATAAATCTATCTCAACAAATTTGATCTCTCTAGAAATGACTAAAAGATGACAACAAAAAAATGAATTTCCAACAGCTTCTCTGTTGCAAATTTTCATCTCTAGTACAATTTCAGATCTTCAATTCAATTTCTCGTCAACTTGATGGTTCATTGTGTCCATTTTAATTCTTATTTTTCTTAGAGAATTTTTTTAAAACCGTGATATGTTTTTGAGTGTCTATGTTGTGCATTCCTTTCCAAATAACTACAAAGTAAGGCTTCCTCAATGTCAATAAGAATTTTCTTTAAAATTAAAGTTCTTCCATATAATATTGTGCATTTTATAGGGTAAAAATATAGTGAAGAAAAAAAATGAACAAAATCTTTTTACTCCTAATCAATTGGGCATAACTAAAATACCGATAATTCATATGAAAAACACCTGAAATATTAAATTAGCTACTTTGGTATTCTCTTAGATAAAATTTAGCTACTTTGGTATTCTATCAAAACACCAATATTTTCAATTCAAATAGAAACACACATGTAGGAATTTACAGGGTAAGTTCCTTATATCAAGAACCAAAGGTCACCGCTCACAAACAGATCACAAATCATTACACCAATATAATCATGTGGTTAAAACCCTTGAAGAGGGAAACAATCCATGGCCTGAGCCAATGCGACCACTTCAGGAAATTTATTAATGTAAAGAGAAAAGTTACATATGTTTCTCTCATAAACGGTTACCGGAAAAATGACCCTCCATGCTCTTTAAATAGATATCATGGACCAATCAGGTGTTAAGCCATGGATCAAGTGTCCTTAATACCGAGGAGAGAGATAACCGTCGGATCACTACAAATCATGACCGTCGGATTATAAGTTACAAATGTGCATGGTAAAGAAACACACTTTACCTAACTCTACACTAGACTAAGTTATTCTTAACTATTTCCTATGTGTCAGAATATCCTAACATCCCCCCTTAAGAACAACTTGGGATAGGATTGAAAGATTTAAAAAGGTGACACAAAAGGAGCCTATTTCCTATGTGTCGAAATATCCTAACACCCCCCCTTAAGAACAAATTGGGATAGGATTGAAGGATTTATAAAAGTGACACAATAGGAGAAAGAAGGAGGCATTAGAGCCTATCCCCCCCTTAATGAAAAATTTCCTGAACTCCAAGCATGGATCGAATTTTGGTAAACTTCACTTCTATGAGAGCCTTCGTAAATATATCAGCTACTTGATCACTGGTTGGATAGTACTGCACTTCAAGAACACGATCATGGATGAGCTATCTAATGAAGTGTATGTGGAGTTTAATGTGTTTCATACATTGATGCTGAACTAGATCTTTACATAGTTGAATGGCACTGTGATTATCACACCAAAGTGTAGTTTGATGCTGCTGATGAAGAGAAAATTTAGACAGGATCTGACGAAGCCACATGGCTTCCTCACTAGCTTCAAATGCACCACAATAATATTCTTCTGCTGAAGAAAGAGAGATGGCACTTTGTTTCTTACAATATCAAGTAATAGGTCATGAACCAAGAGTGAATACATATCCTACAATAGAATTTCGATCATCAAGGTCACCAGCCCAGTCAGAATCAGTGAACCCAATCAACAATGGAGATGCTTCTGCACTGTAATGAATCCCGAACTGAACTGTACCTCGAATATATCGAAGTATTCTTTTCGCTGCTTTCTAGTGAATTTCATGGGGTTGGTGCATAAACTGAGTGACAAGACGAGATTTATGTCTATCCACTTTTCCATCTGGTCCAAACTTGGTTTTGTAAACTCATCTGCATCTGATAAGTTTTCTTCCTTTTGGAAGAGAAACAAGATTCCAAGTATCGTTCGCCAATAAGGAACGATATTCTTCATTCATAGCTTCATCCCAATCTGGATGACAGGAGGCTTCTTCCAAGGTTTCTGGATCAGGATTGTCTGGAACTTGAGCCAATAAGGAAGAGGCTCTTTCGAACTGAGAACGTGTACGCCATTGATCGGTAGGGTCACCTGCAAGAGAACCTGCTGCATCCCGAGTAGAGCAGACCCATCTTGGAAGCTGTGGAGTAGAAGGAATAATTTCAAGAGATGGAGGAGGATTTTCATCCTAGCTTTCATCATCTCAACTATAAGGAATGCTATTAAAAATAGAAGAGACAGAGAGAGGTGGCACATATGCCGAATCAGGCTCACAAGCCAAAGGTGGCACACCTGCTGAACTAGGATCGCAGGCCGATATATTTTCATCAAATTTTACATATCTTATAATGATTATATTTTTGGATTTTGGTTGAAGAAGTCTATATCCTTTGATATCTTTATAATATCCAACAAAAATGCATTTTTCACTCTTAGGTTCTAAGGCTTTATGTTTCGCATCTGGAATATGGGCCCAAGCATCACTTTCAAAAACACGAAAGTGACTTACATCTAATTTTATTGAGCTCCAAGCTTCTTCTGGATTTATATTCTTTAAAACCTTAGTAGGAGCGCGATTTACTATGTAATTTGCATAGTTAATTTCTTCTACCCAAAAATTGAGACCAAGTCCTTTAGATTGAAGCATACAATTAGCCATTTCTTTTAAGGTGCAATTCTTCCTTTCAGCTACACCATTTTTTTGTGGAGTATATGGAACGATATGTTGAAATTGAATGTCATGCTCAATGCAGAAGTTGATAAATTTTTTGTTAACATATTCTCCTCCATTTTCTGATCTTAACTTAAGAATTTGATGTCCAGATTGTTAAAAACTTCACTCTTGAGTTTTAAGAAGTATACCCAAGTGCGTCTGGAAAAATCATCAATGAAAGTTAAGAAGTACTTGCAACCAGAGAAAGAAACAATAGGAAGTCGACCACACAAATCAATGTTCACAAGCTGCAAAGGGGCTGAAGCGTGCCAAGAGGCACGTTTGTCAAAAATATCCCGATGATGTTTTCCGAGTACAAATCCGGAGCAAACACCATCTCGACAAGATTCCATAGGAAGGCTCGTCACCATATTTTCCTTACATAGAGTTTGAAGAGAGTGATAGTTTAAGTGACCAAATCGGTCATGCCAAAGTTTTCCCACATCATCATTATGAAAAACAAAAACAGAGGGAAGACAGGATGACCCAAAGTTGTCAAACTTATACAACCTTGTGGAATCATCAGCAATGGCAGTATCTAAAATATGTCGAGGATCTTTGAGATCCTTGATTACAACATCATGAAGTGAGAATTCCATTGTTTTCCCTTCACCTGAATGAGTTATCTGATAAACAGAGAGAGGGTTGCATGACAAGGTAGGAACACATAGTACATCATTAAATTGACCATTATCGAGATGAATGGTTCCAGATCCTACAACACTAAGAGATCTATCATCACCAACATAAATATGTTTGGTGTTACAATCATTTAAAGAAGAAAACATGGCTTGATTTTTTGCCATGTGGTAAGAAGCTCTAGAATCAATGAGCCACTCATGAGAATGAGAAGAAGAAGATACATTTAATGCATAACCAGATCTTGATGCTTGACAACCACAAGCAGAATGTGCCATTCCTAAAGATGAAAGTGAAGAGTGCTCCAAATTGATGTTGTGCTTCTTCATTGAAGCTTCTAAGGCTTACATATTCTTAAAACATTTGGACTCTATATGGCCATCATGATTGCAAAAGTTGCAATGCCTATCTATCTTCTTCCTTTTTTTTTATTTTCCTTATCATTTTGGTGAGTTGATTTTTCAGTTTGCGGCTTAAATTACTTAGAACCCTTGTGTGGTTTTGGACCATACTTTTTAGGATACTGCTTCTTGGGATTATTTTGATATGATTGTTGTTGTGCTACTAAGGCTTTCTTAGAAGCATTTCCAGAAGTGTTAAGACCAAGGTGTAATATTTTTTCTTGTTCTCTTATCAAAGAATCGCAAAAGGCATCAAAAGATGGGTTCTTGTAGGTGGTTCCTGAAGAAATGATGGCTTCTCTACTAAAATGGAAGGTGGAAATAAATACAGAGCATGCAGGGAAAATCTTAGTAAGAATGCAATAGATGAGGCTACCATCTTCCCTTTTGACCTTACAACCTTCTAAAAGAACTCTAAGGGTCTTGAATTTGGACAAAAAATCCTCAATAGAGGAGAAATTATTGGGGTCCAAAGTAAGCAACTCATTTTCAAGTTGGTGGGCCCTGATTTAATTTTGACTGCCAAATACAGTATTTAACTTATCCAGGGCTTCATGAGGGGTTTCAATGTCAAGGATATGGAATAGAAGATCTTGAGCAATGGACATTCCTATCAACCCCCATGCTTGATGTTTTTTATTCTCCCATTTAGTGACTTTATCATCATTCGAAGGTTTATTTTCTAGCCCTGTGGCTATTCTATAAAGCCCTTTACTTCTCAGTATATCTACCATGTGAGGTGGCCATTGGAAATAATTGGTGTTGTTAAGAATAATCAGGCAGGCACTTTCCATTTTAAAAAAAACTAAAGCTGCAAAAATCTAAAAATAACTGCTCCAATGGAAAGATCTCGAAAAATTAGGCTGATTAAAAAAAATGGCTCGAAAAATGGCTTCTAGATGAAGAAGTTATGTTGTTTTGAAAAAACGAGTTGAAGATGTCGAATAGTTACGGGAACGGTTTGAGATTTGGTGATTAAGTTCAAATTTTAAAAAAAATCTCGCCCCTTTAAAAAAAAAAAATTACAAAAAGAATCTTGAGAAAGAGATTTGAACATAAGACCTCTATTCTCATAAACTAACTCCTCACCAAGTGAGATAGTAAAAGGATTATGTTATTGTTTGAAAGGAGGAAGACTTTTTTTTTTGGTGTGCATGCCTTTTCCTACACCAAAAAAACACAAAAACCAAGAAAAAAAATGAAATGCAAATCCTTACGGTAGAATGTCAGATTCTCAGTTAGCCTTACCGACAACTATCTATTTTTTCACTATTTCTGATTTCTCGAGATTACACAAAGACGCAGGGAAAGAGCATACGTAGCAAAAAAAATCCCTTTTCCTGTTTCTGATTTGCCGAGATCGCACGCAGTTCAGAGAAAAGAGCATACACAGAGAAGAGGGTATAGATCTAGCAAATAAATAAAACCTAAAAACTGAAAATAAACAGAGGGAACCGAAATAAGCAGAACCATTAACAAATATAACTGCAAAACAGATACTTCATACCTTTAGATCTAAACTGTCATAACTTGGGCAGCCGGAAACCTTTTCGCATGAAACGAAAGGTGTTCCTCACTGTAACAGACATTATAGACACAAAAGAGCAATTATCCAAGCCCAAAAATGTTTAGAAATAGTAAATCTACAAAACGACATTCGCATGCAGTCAAACCGACTTCAGGTTTAGATCAACAACGGATGCAGCCCTCAAAATAGCTCTGATACCATGTAGGAATTTACAGGGTAAGTTCCTTATATAAATAACCAAAGTTCACCACTCACAAACATATCACAAATCAATACACTAGTATAATCACGTGGTTAAAGCCCTCGAAGAGGGAAACAATCCACGGCCTGAGCCAACGCGGCCACTTCAGGAAATTTATTAATATAAAAAGAAAAGTTACATATGTTTCTCTCATAAACGGTTACCAGAAAAATGATCCTCCATGCTCTTTAAATAGAGATCATGGACCAATCGGGTGTTAAGCCACGGATCAGGTGTCGTTAATACCAAGGAGAGAGATAACAGTCGAATCACTAAAAATCGTGATCGTCGAATTATAAGTTACAAATGTACATGGTAAAGAAACACACTTTACCTAACTCTACACTAGAATAAGTTATTCTTAACTATTTCCTATGTGTCAGAATATCCTAACAATACACAATGAACTTCAGGGCATCATTCATATTTAGACTGTAATAAAAATTGTTAATGGGATTTGTGGCCAATGTTGAGTTTGGACACTAAAATTCCTCATTGTCGTACCACAGAAAACTGTTATTAGAATATTCATTTCTAATCCTCTCTAAGGGATGTAGCAACCAAATTGAGCACAAGATTTCTCATAGTTTTTATGGCCTACTCTTAGTACACAAATATTCTTCGACATAATCATAGAAAATATATTGTTATGCATGATTTAAGATTGCCGAAAAAGTATCTCCCTTAGGTTCTATGGCAAACTTAGAACAACATAGAAACAAGGAACCAAATGCTTTCCTTAAAGTAAATATATGACTGAATGAAGCCTACCTAGAATCCGTCGCATGCTTCGCTCCTTCTTCAACTTGAATACTCCAATTCCAGCTATGATTGTCAAAATTAGAACCTGCACGATCAGATATCACAAGCAAAGAAACTATGAGATCTATGTAGTATCATCTAAATAATTTATTCAATACATCAACGTGGTATTGAAAATAGGTGAGATATTTAAATCCCATATAGGAAAACATACAATCCTTTACATTAATATAAATGGAAGGATATTACAACCATAAATAGGTGTTGATCTTGTAGAAGAGCTCCTCCAATATGTCTTTTCCTTTCCTTGTCACAATATGCACTTACAATCACCCTAAATGCATAGAATGATACCTATTCACCACCATAGCATAAGGGTAGAATCACTCTCCAAAATCCAACCCCTTGAATATGGAAGGTTGTAAATATATAGAGGAGTGGGGTAAATTGGGATTCCTTATCCAATTACCAATCTAAGGTTTAAGATCCACCTTTGATGGGAGGATGGCATAAAAGGATAAGCGATGGAAACTCCAAACAAGGATAGGATAAAATCCAAATATTTTACTTCAAGTAAATGGTTATAACAAATTCTGGAAGCTTCTAGAAGAGGAAGCCTCCAAAATTTCTTTCTTTTTCCTAAATTTCTAGAACCAACACAGGTGCAAAGGGGAGAAAACTATAGGTGATCAAAGCATGCCAAAGTGGAGCAACCTATATGTGAGTTTTGTCTAGAAGGAGGCCAGGGAGTGTTGGTCCTAAAAATGGCTCAGATAATGTAGTTTCAGGCAGAAATTTTGGGAAATGAAGGAGGCATACATAGGAATTTTTGCAATGATGTTGAAAAGGGATAATAAGATGTTGATTGAACCCATTAGGAGGCCTATTGGCTAGATGTGACAAACTTTTCTATAACATATTTCCCCTTAAAGCGCAAATTTAGAAATGATGATTGATGACTTAAGTGTTTTACCTTGTGACAAGTCGGGATCAAGAACAACCGACGAGATTCATTTATTACAATACATTTATATAATGACATATTTTCAATGAGGGAGGCATACCCATACTCAAACCATAAGCTAACATAACATGTGCTATGATCAAAACATGCGTCCAAAAATGACAACTGGTGGACCGGCCATGACTTGATGATTGTCTGCATGATCATGGCCATCATACATTGTGATCTCTATATAGAAATTGAATTCATAGCCCAGATGGATGAAACTAGATTTGGGGTCTTCCATCTCGTTCACACGACCAAACCAACGTACGATTCTAACCACACGAATCAATGAGATGAGGTCAAACATGGTAGACACCATCTGATTACTGGCCGATGATGTAAGCCATTAACAGATGCGATAGAAACCACTAATGATGTTAATCACTCTCAAGGGACTATCGTACAATCCATATGGTGTGAAAAAATGATTTTATGTTGAAAACCACACCAAATATTTCGATGGTGGACAAAAGTATCTCCCCTAGGTTCAATCGCCAACCTAGAACAATAGAGAGAAAAGAACCCAATTCTTTCCTTAAAGTAAAAAGATGAAAAAATGAATCCTACTTAGAATCTGTCACATGCTTCGCTCCTTCTTTCGCTTGAATGTTCCAATTCCAGCTCTGATTGCCAAAATTAGAACCTGCATAGTCAGATAACACAAGCCAAGAAACTACAAGATATATGTAGTATCATCTAAGTACTTTATTCAATAGATCAACATGGTATTTAAATACATGAAATTATGACATCACGTATAGGAAAATAGAGAATTATTTGCATTAATAAAAATTGAAGGAGATTACAACCACAAATAGGTGTTGATCTTGTAGAAGAGATCCTCCAAGTTGTCTTGTCCTTTTCTTGTCATAATATGCACCTCCAATCACCCTAATGCATGGAAAGATACCTCTTCACCACAACAACATAAGGGTTGAATCACTCTCCAAAATCCAACCTCATGCATATCGAAGGCTGCAAATATATAGAGGAGTGAGGTAAGTTGGGAGTTCTTCTCCAGTTACCAATATAAGGTTTAATATCCATCTTTGATGGGAGGATGGGATCAAAAGATAAGGGATGGAAAATCAAAAGAGGGATAGGATAGGATCCAATTTTTATCTCAGGTAAAATGGTTGTTACAATTTGTGGAAGCTTATGGAAGAGGAAGCTTTTGGAATTTCTCTCTTTTTCCCAAATTTCTAGAACCAACACAGGTGCGAAGGGGAGAAAATTATAGGTGATCAATGCAGACCACAGTGGAGCAACCTGTAGGTGAACACTTTCCAGAAGGAGGCCAAGGAGTGTTGGTCCTAAAATTAGCTCACATGATTTAGTTTCAGGAAAAAATTCTGGGAAATGAAGGAGGGACGCTCAAGGCTCTGTGCAATGATGATGAAAATGGGGAATAAGATTTTGGTTGATTCCATTAGGAGGCCTAATGATTGTATGTGAAAAAAATTCCTATAACACATTCCACCCTAAAGCGCAATGTCAGAAATGATGACTAATGAATGAAGAGCTTTACCTTGTGGTCGGGATCAAGAACAACCGACGAGCTTCATCTGTTACAATACATTTATATCATGAAATATTCTCACTGAGGGAGGCATACCCATACTCAACACATAAGCTAACATAACATGTACAATGATCAAAATACATGTCCACATATGCAACTGGTGGACCCATGACTGAATGATTATCTATATGATCATGGCCATCATACATTGTGATCTTTCTATAACTCTTGAAATTTCAGCCCGGATGGGTGAAACTAGATCTGAGGTCCTTTATATTTTTCACACAACCAATCAATGTATGATTCTAACCCTGTGAATCAATGAGTTGAGGTTGAACATGGTAGACATCATTTGATTACCATCTGATTGATGTAAGTCGTTAATAGATGTGAGAGAAGCCACAAATGATTTTAATGGTTCTCAAGGTACTCTAGTATAATTTGTATGGTGTGAATAAATAAGTTGATGTTGAACACCACAAAGGGTATTTCCGTCGAAGGCCAATGATGTACACTTATCATTGAGAGCAAGGAAATTTTCCATTGATGTATGCAAGCACCAAGGTACCAAAGGGTGTTTCTAAGTCAAATTCCTGGATAATGCGTTGATATCGAGAGGAAGGGACCCATCGCAGGAGGGCCTTGATGTATTTCCCATCAACAACACGAAAAATGTATCATGATTGAGATATAATGATGATGATATAGAAATATATCAGGAAAAGGAAAACGGGAATGAAGGCTTAAGATTATTGTAACAGATATCAACTGAATTACTTCTATTGAACATATTAACGACACTAAATGTAGTTGGAAGCATTGACCCAAAAATGAAATGGAGGATTTAAAAGGTATGATGAACCAAATGACAAGAATATTACCCAACCAAATGTCCACAAAGATGAAGTGGAATAGTGTCGTGTTCAAGAGAAACTCACCGCCATTAGAAAATAAAATACCCCATCACTCCTAATTTCCCCAAAAATACTGGTTAGTACCTCTTTATTTTTTTACAAGCTTAAGGAGGATAACATATGCTTGATATGTAAGTTCATCCTTTGGATGAATCCCTCCGAGTATATTTAACGAACCATGATAAGGAGTGGTTCGGTCTTGTCATGTTTGATAAGTCCATCATTTTTTGATGTTTTAACGAGTTTAGTGAAGGTAAAACTCGATACAATTTTCATGTTTAGAGAATTTGGAAAAGAGATGAAAAATAAAACTCCAAATGCCCCTTTTCGTACATAGTCTCTCGAGTTTAAAAAGGTAGATAAAAATACTCAAGAGAACCTCTTAGCCATGTTCGACTAAGGTATTATTTTTTTGTAAATAGTCTATCTCAGTACAGAAAAGAGCTAAACTTACACTGAGTAGACGTCTTTTAATTTACTTTAACGAGTTCGAAAAGAAAAGTTCCCAACAATATTTTCATATTTTGGGAGTCTAAAAAGAGCTGAAAGAGGAATCCACCTGGAGGAATGAGTGGTCTAAATGGTAGCAATTGGTTCCAGTCATGATGGAGCTACTCAAAAAACATAGAGGTCAAGAGACTGGCTAATAAGGCCGCTCATCACAATGGTTCGTCAGGCAAGGATAAAACAACCAAGTGAAAGTGTATGATCTGCCAAATCGATGGTGACGATGGAATGATAAAACAAAGGCTCATATGGCAAAAAAAAGGCAGCTAAAAAACATAATCGCATGGGATATGATGAGAATGGTTTCATTTTTACAAAAGCTTGAAGCATGGGAAACTATGCTTGGGATTGGTTTAATTTTTACACAAGATTGAAACAAAGATAAACTATGCATGAAATAAATTTCATTCCCCTGGAATAATGACTCAATTTGAGGTACATGCCCCCCAAACTTCATTACGTCCACCTAAGTAGACTATTGGATGCTAACATGTGGATGGAATGAAGGTTCATTTCAAAGACTCAACTGGAAATTTACGAAATATAATCAAAGACTCAGATTGGAAGGGGATCTGTTTCATTTTTTAGCAAGTTTGACAGAACAAAAGAACTATGCTCATAGGATCTTGTTTCATTTTTAACGAGCTTCACACAATAAAAGAAACATTTCTATGACACCTTGTTTTATTTTTCAAGAAACTTGACATAAGAAAAAGAACTTATCTCCAAAAACCTTGATCATGGCCCCCAAAAGGCCATGGATTCCAAGAGGTTCTCATTAGATGGGAGACAAATGCTCTGGAAGGGATACATATCAAGGGATCTAATGGAAATATTAGGATCCAATGCCCCTAGTACATGATTCACTATATCACCGACCACATCATCGATAAATGCAGGCACGGAACATGTCACCACATAATCAACCTATGGTAAAGGAGATACCATTTTCATATAAGTACCATTTAGGGATGTTGGTTTCCTGTGATTCAAATCAGGATCAATGAATGAAATTTGGTCAATGGTCACGATTATTCCTTCATATGGGAAACACATCACACGACAGATTGAAGAGACAAGAGCTACCATGACATAAAAATAGTCACACCCAAGGAATAAATTAAAATCCAAAGGGCCTTGGACTACCATCACATTGATATATAGAACCTTTCCTCCCAAAGTAATAGAAAACTTATGAAGGATCCCTAATGGTTAATTGGTTCCTCTGTTAACAACCAAAAAATTCTAGGTAACAGGCACAAGTTGCATAGAACATAAATATTTCCAAGCAGTTGAGGACAAAATACTAACAAACACACCTTCATATATAAGTGTGCTTGGTACGGACATATTATGAGCCTGTACTATGATTTGAAAGGGCGTGTAAGGAGGGAGACAATATCCTGCCAGTCAACTCCAATCAAAGGAAGTGACTAAACTACTTGGAGGGTGTGTCATGGTAATGGGAGAACTTTGCCCGAGTGATATGGGAATGGGAGGATTGTCCCCTTGTACTGGGGAATGAGAGGATTTCCCCCTAGTTCATTAGAATCTGAAGAAATAAGAAGAACCTAAGTGGTATGAGGTTCACTCTCTACGGGAAAGGTATGATCAAATGGAGGTGGAATCAAGTCAACCATTTTCTCAACCAATGGTTGGTTGGGAATATACTCATGGCATTCACGTTCAGAGACAGTGGGATTGATTGGATTCATATTCTAATCAGTCACTTCATCAACTAGTGGAGGATTGGGAGAAAACTTCTAATAACCAGCCAGAAGATGAGACTGAGAAGTTGTAAGGTTGTACAACATTGTTGAGGCTTCATATATATAAGGAAAAATGTGAATATGATGATTCCCGTCACATAACTTACATGGAAACTTGACTATACCCTTCTTCCCATGGACCTTACTATCACTAGTTGAAGGTTTATCATTAGCATGATCTCCATATGCTAATGACAAAGGCTAATGTGAGCTTGTAGACCATATTTCTAATACCTTAGGAATACTAGGACAATATCTAAGAAGGTGGTCACTCTTACAAATCTTAAAATGGAATTTGAATTTTCGAAGCTGATTAGAAGGTTCCTCCGTACTAGTTTCATTAATAGCAATGTTTTCTTGGTTTCCTCCCTACGTATTTTGCTTCTTCTTCGCACTCTTATTATTCTTCTTAGCTTCCTAGTTACTAGAATCAAAACTTTCACCAGGTGAGGAGGAATAAATTGATGAAGAAACAATAGGTGAAGAAGGAAAAGGGTAAACTTTAGGATCAACTTCAGTTTGATACTGTTCATGTGGAGGAGAACTTGGTTAAGGAGTATTTTGGACATTCGAAACCATAGTGGTCGAAAATAACCAAACTGGTAAACCAATGGTATATCCAAGAAATTGACAAAGTTACCATATAAGAAGCACTAATATTTCCAAAAGGAGGAATAGGACTAGGATTTCCATTAAAGGGGTTTCCTTGATTATTGGACTCAGGAACTGTTTCCATTAGTCTCAACCCAAGCTCTACTAAGGAGTTGTTCCAAAGAGAGGATGTTATTCCGCGGTCAATTAATTGATTTTAGAAATTAAGAAAAAAAATAAAAATGAAAAGGGGTAATATAGGAATAAAGGTTTACCAAGAAACCATGAACTGCAATATACACCTTGATGAACCAAGGAATTAACATATGATAGCCAGTCTCCTCGAATGTTGTGTTCGATATATCACAGTATACAAGGCAACAAACTCGATTACCTATGGATGGATAGCAATCTATAGGCGACTCCAAAAACATACTCGATGGTACGTGGGAGCGCAGTCCATTGTAGTGTTGTCTAATGTGCAACCGTTCAATGAGAGCATTCCTCTATACTAATAATGCGTGGAGCGCCATCTGATATACCTGAAGTTACGTGGAGTATGATCCTATACACTTATGTACTTGGAACAAGATATCACCCCTGGAAGCAACACTAGCAAAAAAATATATCTCCTACATTTAACGACTCTGGAACACGTCTCTAGCCTAGACCTCTATGTGTTTTCATTAATGTTAAAAATTATCATTAGGTTGATTCAATAAATTTTACTATTTATCTTTGATTAGGTTTAAGTTTTGGGCTCACCACAAATGTCACCTGAATATCCTAAAATGAAAATCTAGCATGAGAAAATGGAAATATTTCTCTTTAAATGAAAATATAGCTAAGGAAGGGTAGAAAAAATTAGTATGCAACATACAACATGCAACAAACAAGATGCAATATACAATTTCCCTTTCAATATGGCTATTCCTATATCAATGCACATATAAAACCCTAAATTCCAAATGCAATTTTTTTCTTTTCAACAAACTTAATTTTCTAAATGAAGAAAACTAAGATGAAAATTTTTAATTACTAATTCAAATGAACTTTTCAGAATGGGGACTAAAACAAAAATTCATCCAAGCGATCAATGACCAAATGAAATCAATTTACAAGCGACCAAATGATAACAACAAAGAAAAATCAAAACCATTTCTTAACAAAGGTAATCAAACTCAAATGAAAACCAAATGGGGGCTTTAAAGAGATCACAAGACACTCAAGACTTAGGGAAGGTCAACTGGAAGTAAGTTGATCAAAGAGACACTCAAAAAAAAAGGAAAATTTTGTGCAAAAATAGGGGCCAACACTGGTGTTGGTGCAAAGGATGAACCAGTGCTTTGCAATGATGGTACAATGTGGGCCCGGGTGAGGTGCAATGCTCTATTAGACACACTAGGTACCATTGGTCCAGGGATGGAGGGTTCCAACATAAAAATTGAAAATAAGACTCAATGAAAACACTTCCTAGGTCTTTTCTTAGCTAGTCAAAGCATAAAAGGTATATGAAAGAGTAAATCAAACACAATAGACAAAGAAACCACAAAGGGAATACACCAGTCCCTATCCAAGTCACCAATTTGTTATGCAGGATTTATGATTGCAGACAAAAATATCTCCCCTAGGTTAGAAGGGAAGCCTAGAACAATAGAGAGACAATGAACCAAATCCTTTTGCTTAAAGTAAATAGATGACATAATGAAGCCTACCTAGAATATATCGCATGATTCACTCCTTATTTAGCTTGAATTCTCTAATTCCATCACTGATTGCCAAAATTAGAACCTGTAGAGTCAGATAACACAAGCCAAAAACTAAGATATGTCTGCAATATCATCTAAGTACTCTATTCAATAGATTAATATGGTATTGAAATACATGAAATAACGACATCAAAAATAGGAAAGAAAACAATTCTTTGCTTTAATATAAATGCAAGGATATTACAACCGCAAATAGGTGTTTATATTTTCGAAGAAATCCTCTAATTTGTCTTGTTATCTCCTAATCAAAATATGCACCTCCAAAATGCATGGAATGATACCTCTTCACCACGAAATCATAAGGGTAGAATCACTCTCCAAAATACAACCTCTTTAATATGGAATTTTGTAAATATATAGAGGAGTGGGGTAAGTTGGGAGTTCATATCCAATTACCAATCTAAGGTCTAAGATCCCTTTGATGGGAGGATGGGATCAAAGGATAAGGGATGGAAACTCCAAATAGGGATATGATAGGATCCAAATGTTTTATATGCTCGGTAAATGGTTGTAAAAAATTCTAGAAACTTCTAGAAGAGGAAGCTTCCATAATTTCTCTCTTTTTCCCAAATTTGTAGAACAAACACAAGTGCAAAGGGGAGCAACTTGTAGGTGATCAACACTGGTCGTAGTGGAGCAACTTGTAGGTGATCAATGCTGGCCGTAGTGGACCAACCTATAGGTGAACATTCTCAAGAAGGAGGCTATAGAGCATTGGTCCTAAAGTTGGCTCAAATGATGTAGTTTCAGGAAAAAAATCTGGGAAATGAAGGAGGCATACTTAGGGCTTTGTGAAATGATGTTGACAAGGGAGAATAGGATGCTGATTGATCCCATTAGGAGGCCTAATTACTGGATGTGACAAAATGGACTATAGCATATATGATTATGGCATTTCCTGAAACAAACAAATATCATTTCAATTGAGCGTTGTTATTGTAATCATAAATATTTGATTATTTGGCTCCCTTACTTTGGATGTAGAGATAAATCCAAATATTTATCAAGTTCAAGTGAGTCTTATTTCTACATTTGCAAGTCATTGTCTTTAACCATATTTTCGAAGAAACATACATAAAAAATATTTAATATAAAAGCAAGGCATTAGAATCTAAAGCTCTTTAATAGGCTTAAACATTCAGTTGCATTTATTGTCGTTGTGTATGCCAATTGTGATGAATATGCATAAATAAAATTAATTCATTAAATTCCAACAATAGTGTGGTGACTATCTTAAAGTGTCTTGTGATTTAGCTATCTAATACACTCTCTGGTTGAGCTTCGGTTCATAATTCTTTATGTTATTAATAAGAAATGTGGATGCGAAAAATAGATCCAACTTTCATAAATTGAAATTTGGATCTTAATAAAGCATGTAACTATTTGAGTATTTTAGTGTGATTTACTCCACAAGAAGCAATGGTTTTCTCCATTCTGGCTCCATTCTTCATCTCTCTTATGCTCAAACCTGAGTCACCTATCTACAACAATCAAAGGAGAAACAAAAACACCGGAGGAGTGCGTCATAAAAAGAGGAGCAAGTCTCCCCCCAAGCTCTACTAAGGATTTGTTCCAAAGAGAGGATGTTATTCCGCGGTCAATTAATTGATTTTAGAAATTAACAAAAAAAATAAAAATGAAAAGGGGTAATATAGGAATAAAGGTTTACCAAGCAACCATGAACTGCAATATATACCTTGGCGAACCAAGGAATTAACATATGATAGCCAATCTCCCCGAATGTTGTGTTCGATGTATCACGGTATACAAGGCAACAAACTCGATTACCTATGGATTTATAGTAACCTATAGGGGACTCCCAAAATATACTCGACGGTACGTGGGAGTGCAGTCCATAGTAGTGTTGTCTAATGCGTAATCGTTCAATGAGATATTTCCTCTATACTTATCATGCGTGGAGCGCCATCCGATATACCCGAAGTTACGTGGAGTATGATCCTATACACTTACGTACTTGGAACAAGATATCACCCCTAGAAGCAACACTAGCAAAAAAATATATCTCCTACATTTAACGACTCTGGAACACGTCTCTAGCCTAGACCTCTATGTGCTTTCATTAATGTTAAAAATTCTCATTAGGTTGATTCAATAAATTTTACTATTTATCTTTTATTAGGTTTAAGTTTTGGGCTCACCACGAATGTCACCTGAATATCCTAAAATGCAAATCTAGCATGAGAAAATGGAAATATTTCTCTTTTAATGAAAATATAGCTAAGGAAGGGAAGAAAAAATTAGTATGCAACACACAACATGCAACAAACAATATGCAATATACATTTTCCCTTTCAATATGGCTATTCCTATATCAATGCACATATAAAACCCTAAATTCCAAATGCAATTTTTTTCTTTTCAACAAACTTAATTTTCGAAATGAAGTAAACTAATATGCAAATGTTTAATCACTATTTCAAATGAACTTTTCAGAATGGGGACTAAAAACAAAAATTCATCCAAGCGATCAATAACCAAACGAAATCAGTTTGCAAGTGAGAAAATGATAACAACAAAGAAAAATCAAAACCAATTCTTAACAAAGGTAATCAAACTCAAATGAAAACCAAATGGAGGCTTTAAAGAGATCACAAGACACTCAAGACTCAAGGAAGGTCAACTGGAAGTAGGCTGATCAAAGAGACACTCAAAAACAAAGGAAAATTTTGTGCAAAAATAGGGGCCAATGCTGGTGCTGGTGCAAAGGATGAACCAGTGCTTTGCAACGATGATACAATGTGGGCCCGGGTGACATGCAATGCTCTATTAGATGCACTAGGGAGTGTTGGTCTAGGGATGGAGGGATCCAACATAAAAATTTAAAATAAGACTCAATGAAAACACTTCCTAGGTTTGTTCTTAGCTGGTCAAAGCAGCAAAGGTATATGAAAGAGGCAATCAAACACAATAGACAAAGAAACCACAAAGGGAATACACCAATCCCTAGAAAAGTCACCAATTTGTTATGTATGATTTATGGTTGTAGACAAAAATATCTCCCCTAGGTTAGAAGGACAACCTAGAACAACAAAGAGACAAGGAACCAAATCATTTTCCTTAAATTAAATAGATGACATAATGAAGCATGCTTGAAATATATCACATGATTCACTCCTTATTTAGCTTGAATTCTCTAATTCCATCTCTCATTGCCAAAATTAGAACCTGCACAGTCAGATAACACAAGCCAAGAAACTAAGAGATGTATGAAATACCATCTAAGTACTCTATTCAATAGATCAATATGGTATTGAAATACATGAAATAACGACATCACAAATAGAAAAGCAAATAATTATTTGCATTAATATAAATTGAAGGAGATTACAACCACAAATAGGTTTTGATATTGTAGAAGAACTCCTCTAAGTTATCTTGTCATATCCTTATCAAAATATGCACCTCCAATCACCCAAAATGCATGGAATTGTACCTCTTCACCACGAAATCATAAGGGTAGAATCACTCTCCAAAATAGAACCTCTTGAATATGGAAGTCTGTAAATATATAGAGGAGTGGGGTAAGTTGGTAGTTCTTATCCAATTACCATTCTAAGGTTTAAGATCCCTTTCATGGTAGGATGGGATCAAAGGATAAGGCATGGAAACTCCAAATAGGGATAGGATAGGATCAAAATGTTTTATATGCTTGGTAAATGGTTGTAACAAATTCTGGAAACTTCTGGAAGAGGAAGCTTCCATAATTTCTCTCTTTTTCCAAAATTTATAGAACAAACACAGGTGCAAAGGGGAGCAACCTGTAGGTGAACAACACTGGTCTCAGTGGAGCAACTTGTATGTGATCAACATTGGCCGTAGTGGACCAACCTATAGGTGAACATTGTCAAGAAGGAGGCCAGAGAGCGTTGGTCCTAAAACTGGCTCAGATGATGTAGTTTCAGGAAAACATTTTGGGAAATGAAGGAGGCATACTCAGGGCTTTGTGCAATGATGTTGACAAGGGGGAATAGGATGTTGATTGATCCCATTAGGAGGCCTAATTACTGGATGTGACAAAATGGACTATAACATATATGATTATGGCATTTCCTGAAACAAACAAATATCATTTCAATTGACCGTTGTTACTGTAATCATAAATATTTTACTAATTTTCTCCCTTACTTTGGATGTAGCAATAAATCCAAAGATTTATCAAGTTCAAGTGAGTCTTATTTTTACATTTGCAATTCATTGTATTTAACCATATTTCAAAGAAACATACATAAAAATTATTTAATATAAAATCAAGACATTAGAATCCAAGGCTCTTTAATAGGCTTAAACATTTAGTTGCATTTATTATCGTTGTGTATGCCAATTGTGATGAATATGCATAACTAAAATTAATTCATTAAATGCCAGCAATATCATGGTGACTATCTTAAAGTGTCTTGTGATTTAGCTATCTAATACACTCACTAGTTGAGCTCCATTTGATAATTTTTTGTGTTATTAATAAGAAATGTGGATGCGAAAAATAGATCCAACTTTCATAAATTACAATTTGGATCTTAATAAAGCATGTAACTATTTTAGTATTTTAGTGTGATTTACTCCACGAGAAGCAATGGTTTGCTCCATTCTGGCTCCATTCTTCATCTCTCGTCCTCTCAAACCCGAGTCACCTATCTACGACAATCAAAGGAGAAACAAAAACACCGAAGGAGTGTGTCAGACAGAGAGCAGCAAGTCTCCCCAGTGTATTTTGTTGTAGAAGAAGCCATATTCCCAAGCTGTGAAATATGATCTCTTCGATATCCAGTGGCTCAAAATACCATCAAAGGATTAGCTCTGAAACAATACTTGAAATGTAAACTCCCCATACGTTCTCTATGGAAACAAAACCCCTTGGAACATGACACCTTTGGATCTGACAACTTAAAAAACTGCAAATTCCTCTGAAAAAATATCTCACCTCTCTTACTAATGAAAAGTTATGCAACATGCAATCAAACCCGTGTAAACATGATCAACAAACAATGTTATTCCACCAAAAATGAGTTCTTTAAACTTTAGAGCAAAGACTCCCTTTGCATCTAAAACTAGTTGGAGAGTTGTAGTAGATTCTCTACTTTGCACATGGTGTTATTCCCCCCGCTTCCCTTCAACCTCGTACTACTATAACAAAATAAATGTGAGCTCCAATCCTCATAGTAAAGGGAAAATGTTAGCGTATTCGGTAGTGTGATTTGCGCCACCAGAAATAAAGGATTGATCCAGTCTGGAACAAGTTATTAAGATGGAAAAGTTGTTCAATTATAGTGCAAACCTGATAAATGGATGTGGCCTTCAACCACGCAATTAGGTCTTGACCAAGCAATGATCTTCAATCACTTCATGTTCCTCACAAAATCCACAACATACTTCGCTCAATCGATAGAATCCTTATCACAAGTTTTGGTGCTTACGTCAACATTCGCCCAAACTCATGCGATAAACTCTGGCCCACCTCGCCATGTCATCATCCACTCAACCAATGAAATTGCATCGCAACAAATTGAGGCTGACTCATTCGACTCTTTGTTCGATGCGATAAAACATTGTGACCAAACTCCAGTTCACTTTTCGCACTAATTTGTGGTGACGTCATGGTTCACATTTTTCTATGCGATAACTCATCGCATCACTCCAACATATGTTTTGCAATGTTTGCTTTGTTTGGTAAAATTCCATTGCAAAGCATGTTAACATAGCTTATTTCAATAATGTTTTATATAGTTTTTTAAACCATAGGATTTAAATTTTAGTGCTTTGTTTTAAATGTTTTAAGTTTGGGGCTACGGATATATATTTTGTGTGTTGCACAATATAAAAAAAGAAGAGGAGAATAGTGCAGAACCATATATATATGAGAACAACAGTTCAATGTAATGAGAGAGTTCAAAAATTAATAGAACAACAATTTTTGCTTTCTCTCCACTGAATTTTTTTTGTGTATCCATTTTGCTCTATCTCAGAATAAAATTATAAATCTCTCTGTGTTAAGAGAAGGGATTTTTTTTTTCTATATGTTAGGAATTAGCTAAAATTCTAACATGGTATCAGAGCTAGTATAGGATCTCAGCATTTGCTGAAGAAGCTGTAGGAAAAGAATAAGAAGAGTGTTGAAGCTTTTTTCTCCAACAAAGTGAAAGAATGTTTTCAGCAAGTCAGGTATTTATTAAAAAAAAATAGAGTTATTGTTTGTCTTAATATTTTTTTAGAGATAGAGGTTATCTTTCCAGCAGTGAGAAAGTTTAGTTTAAATACACATTCAAGTTTTTTCTGCAAAGCTAGCAATGGCGAGAGCTAGCACAAGCATGAGTATGGGAAATTCTCAACTCCCACAGTTCAATGGGAAGAACTATTACTATTTTGCAATCACAATGAGAGCCCTGTTTGCATCTCAAGATTTATGGGAGCTGGTTGAAGATGGATGTGAAGAACCAACAGATGAACAAAAAATTAATGCCTTGACATAGGCAGAGAAAGATTTGCTGAAGAGTAATAGAAAGAAGGACTCAAAAGCCCTCTTATATTTCTTTCAAGCAGTGCATGAAAGCATATTTCCAAGGATTGCAGTAGCCAAGAAGTCCAAGGATGCATGGGATACCCTCCAGACAACCAATCAAGGCATGGAGAACATAAATACATCAAAGCTTCAATTTATGAGAAGAGATTTTGAAGTCATTTGCATGAAAGAGTCTGATACAATAGACTCATTCTTTACACAGTTGATTGGGATGGTTACCCAAATAAGGTCTCATGGAGAGACAGTTGAAGAAAGAAGAATAGTGGAGAAAATATTGAGGATTCTACCCTCAAGATTTGATGTGATAGTAACAACCATTGAAGAGAAAAAGAATCTCACATTGTTTAATGTTGATGAGCTTCATGCATCACTGATAACACATGAAAAAAGATTGAACAGAATAGCAAAATCCTTTTTGGAGCATGCCTTCAAGACCCAAATTTCCTTTGGAAGAGGCAGAGGTCAAGGCAAATCAAACTACCAAGGAAGAGGTAGAGGAAGAAGCCAAAGTAGAGGAGGAAGAAGCAGCACAACAAATACAAATGGAAGGGGCAGCAACCAAAATCAGAACCAAGGCCAAGGCAGTAGCCAAAAAGCTGGACAAAATCAATCACATGGACAAAGGCATGATAAATCCCGAGTCCAATGTCATTACTATAAGAAGTATGGGCATTATGCCAATGAATGTAGGAAGAAACAGAATGACATGGGTAATAGACCTAGTGCTAATTTTACTAAGGAAACTCAGAGTCAAGAGAATTTGTTTCTAGCATGTAATATTGTTGAAGAGAAGAATTAATACATATGGTTTTTAGATTTAGGATGTAGTAACCATATGACTGGAAACATGGCAATTTTTTATATGTTGGATGAAAATGTGAAGTATCAAGTAAAATTGGGGACAGATAGTAAAGTCTCTGTCATTGGTAAAGGAAAATTAAGTATTTTCACAAAGAAATGAGAAAATAAGAGCATATCTGATGTATATTATGTACCAGGTATGAAATGTAATTTTTTAAGCACTGGAAAACTCATTCAAAAGGGCTACAATGTATTTTTTGAAGATGATGTATGTACCATCATGGATAAACCACCAAGCAAGCAATGTATTGCACAAGTGAAGATGACCAACAATAGAATGTTTCCTCTCAAAATGAGAGTAGCTTTGAAGAAAGGAGTTGCAATGGCAGCTATAACTCAAGAGACATTCCAAAAGGAAGCAAAAGATGAAAACTGGTTGTGGCATTTGGGATTTGGACATCTCAACTTTGGAGGTCTGAATTTGTTACACAGAAAGGGAATGGTAAAAGGATTACCATTGATTTAGAAACTAGACAACCTTTGTGAAGCTGCATCTTGGGAAAAAAACACGGAGAAAGCTTTCCATGAGGAAAGAGCATAAGAGCAAAACCACCCTTAGAAATTGTCCATTCAGATTTGTATGGACCAATGCAAACACCATCATTAGCAGGCGTCCATTATATGCTGATTTTTATTGATAATTACACAAGAAAGACATGGGTATACTTCCTAAAATTGAAGAGTGAAGTATTTGAGAAGTTTTGCCACTTTAAAGCTCTTGTTGAGAATCAAAGTGGGAAACATATTAAAGTTTTAAGGACTGATAGAGGAGGAGAATATATCTCCAAATATGATTTGAAAATGAAACTATTTATGTATGTTGTTCAAAGTATTCATTTCCATTTAATTAAGTGTGCAAAGTGTTTGTCATGTCTTGCAAGTTAAACAAAGTATTTTTGGTAACTTTTTTTGAGTTTAAGTGTGAGGGAATGTTAATTAAAATTACTGTTTCATCTTGAATCTGAAATACGCAACAAAATAACTTCACCATAACAACACAACAACATGATGAGGCAGCTCACCCCTCCTGGGCTACATCTATCGGGTCCAATGCTCCCAATGGGCATGTCCTTGCTATATTATGATGCTAAAATTGGTTTTACAGTGAGAAATAAGCCTAAACAATCTTAAACAACTGTGAAAATGAATTCAGAAGACAAAAATAAGCTAAGTATGGATTTTATTTCACCTCAAACACTGAAGTGTAGCCCAATGCAGCTCCATTTGCCTCATGGCCCTAATGGCTCTCCAAGCTTCCCTGAAACAAAAATGGTTGAAAAACACCTCTGTTGGCTCTGCAACCTATCTCAATGTCTCCATAATTCTCAGAACACCAAAAATTGACTAAAATTTTGTCTAATTTGGTCAAATATGGTGAAAGTTATGATCCAAACAGTATTTTTCCCAATGACACTAGAAATCCTCCACTAAATTTGGCTAACTCCAGGTTGCTCCACCAGAAAAGGCGGAATCTCCGAATTATCGGAACCGTGTGATAAATAAGGTAGAAACATTTAGTTTAACTGTTAGATTAACTCGTGTTCACATGCGAATTTCCCGGACGGTTAGTCTAACTAGCGGATAAGGCTGAAGTCGCGCCCTTGGACACCGCCTACATGTCATATGGTTGGGGGCTAGCACCTGAGTGCTTAACCCAGATTTTTCCGCCGGTGAATTGGCTTAAGCCACAATCATAGTGCGTAGACATATTATATTCCGTCTTAAGCCCTGAGGGCTAAGACTTAACTCCGCCCAACCTCCGTTCAGCACAACACGCCGACGGCCCGACTGCTGACCATTTTGCGTGCAGGTCGGGTCGACCTCCGCCCAAATGACCCTTTTGCATTCATTGTTGAACGATTGTTTAACCTGTTTATGTTCAGGGTGACCCATGAACGTTCGGGTTGGGTTGTGCCCAACTGACTCGAATGCGTTCAACTCAGGTCGGGTCTGCCCATCAACACCAATTTTTAAATAGACTTGAACCTTTGGCTTGGGGCCACATGGCACCCTCTGGGCAGGCCACGTGGCACCCTTTGATAGGCCACCATAACACCATACAAAAATGAATTTTTTTGCCATAAAATTTTTCTGAAGATGACAAAATTTCTAAGTTCAAAGGTCTAATTTTGAAGGTTATTGGGCGTTTTAAAACTTAAATATCTTCCTCATACGACATCGGATTTGGGTCTCGTTCACAGTGCCAGAATCACAGCGACGAGGCCTATTCGATCGTTCAATTTTCAACCAATTCTGAGCAATTCCAATTTTGAGCATTTTTTTCCTCTTGGACATGATCATCTAATCACACCTCCCCATTGGGAAGCTTTTGGACCCAAAAATCCTTCAATTACCTGTTAAAAAGATGAGGGTACAGATCCTTCACCTTTTCCACCTCAATCCACTTTTCCTTACTCTGTTTTCTGCCTTTAAGACCAACCCGAACATAATCAAGATTTCCCCTCCTCGAAGTGTGTGTCCTTCTGTCAAGGATAGCATCCTCTTTCAGCTCATCCAAAAATTATGGCGAGAAATCCTCTATGGAGGGCAGCTAAATTTCACTTTCATAATCAGAAATTAAAGGAGGTTCATACAAACGTAAATTTTCCACATTCACAACGGAATACATTTGCATATATGAAGCCAAATTTGGTTGAAAAGCATTATTTCCAACTTGTTTAAGGATCTTGAATGGACCATAACGAATAGGCTTCAGCTTTTTACCTTCTCCTTGCATTCTTTCCTTACTAATATGCAGCCATACCTCATCTCCTTCTTGAAACTTATGATCAACTCTGTGTTTACCATGCCTCTCCTTGTACTTGCCTTGACTTTTTTCAAGTTGTTCTTGAACTTGTTGATGTATGAGCTGAATTATTTCAATGAACATGCGAGCTTTGTCAATTTCACTATGCCCATAAATGGCCACATCCTTCTCAAGAATTAAATCTAAAGGTGACTTAGGCAAATACCTAAAGTAAGCTTCAAAAGGTGAAGTATTTGTAGAAGAGTGCTTGGCCCAGTTGTAAGCATGCTAAATGTAATGCAAGTGCTCATCCCAAAGCTTGGGATGCTTGCTGCAATAAACTCTCAAAATATGTACAATGGTTCTATTCATTACCTTTATTTGGCCATCTATTTGCGGATGGAAAGCAGTACTCTTCTTCAACTTGGTGTCCATCATCTTCCATAGATTGGACGAAAAATTCCCAAAAAACCTGGAATCCCTGTCACTAATAATAGAAGTAGGCAAGCCATAATGAACCCATACATGTTGAAAATATAAAACAACAGTTTGTTCAGCATTTATAGATTTCTTACATGGCATAAGAATACACATCTTATTGAATCTATCAACTACTACATAAAGATAATCATGTTGCTTTCTAGATAATGGTAGACCTCCAACAAAATCCATAGAAACACTTTCCCATGGTCTAGAAGGTACCGGTAATGGCGTATATAAACCAAGCTTCCTATTGCTAGGCTTGCTTGTAGCACATAATGAACAACCTCTAATGAAATGTGAAACACTATCTACCATGAGAGGCCAATAACAATACCTCTATAAATGTTCCACCATTTTGCTTACCCCAAAATGTCCAGCAATAAGAGAAGAATGAGCTTCTCTCATGATGCTTAGTCTCTCCCCCTGTGGTATACATAACTTTCCCATATGAAATAGAAAATTATTATGCAAATAATAATCATTCTCCTCAACATGATTCCCTTCACTCAAGTTATCATACACATCCTTAAAATCAACATCTGATGCATACTGTTATATGTAGCTCTCATGTACAATAGAATCACTCTTAAGTAAAGTAGTAGCACTAATAATAGGCCTTGAAATCATATCAGAAACTTTATTGTAAATACCTTTCTTGTACCTTATTACCAAGTGAAATTTTTGTAGGAAGCCCATCCATCTGAAATTTCGTGACTGTTGCAATTTACTTTGCGATTGCAAGTACTATAAAGGTTGATGGTCGGTATGAACAACTGTTTATTTGCCCATAAAATAGTGTTTCCACTTTTTTCCACTTTGTACCAACGCATAAAACGCCTTATCATATGTAGGATAATTCACAACAGCACCATTAAATGTCTTAGAATGAAATGCAATAGGCTTACCATGTTGTAAGAGAACTACACCCATGGCGTAATCACTAGCATCGGTCTGAATCTAGAATGGCTGTCTTAAGTCCGGTAATGCAAGGACTGGAGCTGAACTTATCTTCTCTTTCAAAGACTCAAAAAATTTTTGTTTCTCGCCTCCCCATTTGAAATCACGACTCACACTTGTCACTGCATGCATAGGAGCGGCTATGGCAGAGAATTTAGAAATAAAATTCCTCCAATACTGAGCTGCACCCAAAAAACTTCTTACCTCTATAATGGATTTGGGAGTAGGCCAATTCACAATGGCTTCTACCTTAGAAGGATCAATTCTCAAAGCACCTCCTCCTACTATGTGTCCCAAATAAACCAAAGAAGTCTTTCCAAATTCACACTTTGACATTTTAAGAAACAACTGATTTTTCTTCAAAATATCAAGTACTTTCTTAACATGCATAACATGCTCTTCTCTAGTCTTGCTGAAAATTAAGATGTGATATAAGTAGAAAATAATTAAATCATCAAGAAAAGGACGTAAGACATCATCCATTACCCGCATGAAAGTTGTAGGTGTATTGCATAAACCAAACGGCATAACAAGCCACTCAAAGAGTCCCTGTTTGGTTTTAAATGATGTCTTCCAAATGTCACTTTCTGCAATTCTAACTTGATGATAACCACTACGTAAGTATAACTTAGTGAAATATTTAACATCTTTCAGTTGATCTAACAAATCATCTATCCTTGGGAGTGGGTAACGATTCTTTACCGTTATCTTGTTCAATGCCCTGAAGTCCACACACATGCGCCAAGTTCCATATCTTTTTGGAATCAACATTATCGGTGACCCACATGGCGAAGTGCTTGGTCTTATGAATCCTTTTTCCAAGAAGTCTTTAATTTTCCACTTGATTTCAACACTCTCCATGATAGACATGCGGTACATGCCTATGTTAGGAAGAGGAAAATCTTGATGTAAATGGATTTCATGATGAATCTCCCTTTTAGGAGGTAAACCTGTCGGTTCCTGAAACATCTCATGATGTGCATCAACTACATCATATAAATCTGATTTAAGCTTGGAATCAAAATTTTCAAATGACTCATGATTCACATCAACCTTGGGGTTAACCATAAGAAGTACAAAACTCTTACTAGAATTAACTAGCCTTTTTACATGTCCCGCATTTACCATTGCTATATTTTCCTTCTTGCAATGTGCTCTGACAATATACTCATTGCCATCTTTAAAGAGATGATACTTATTTTCATGGCGATGGAAGATCGCTTTCCTGTCAAATAATTAAGGACTTCCCAAAACAATTCCTGATATATCAAGCGGTACTACATCAAGTTCAACTGTGTCAATAAAGTGTGCAGTAATCACGAATCGCAATATGCACTTTCTTGAGACTTGTAAGTTTGCATCCTTGCATATCCACCCAAGTGGATAAGGCTTTGGATGTGGAATGGTCTCAAGTTTAAGTTGTTTGGCCAAGTCTTATGATATGATATTTTCTTGTGACCCATTGTCAAACAGTGTGTCAATTTTTTTATGTTTTGAGATTGCCCTCACATGGAACAATTCAATTCTTTCTTCCTCATTTGGAGCTTGTACATGACAGTTTGAAGTACTAGTGCTTGGCTTAGTTTCAATTTCCTTTCCCTTCATAATTTTCGAACCCATGGCTGCAATTTTGGTTTCGTCACCTGAATCATCACCTAAGTCTTGTGGTGTATTTTTTAGTAGCTGTAGTTTTCTTCTTTCCTTTGTTTTTGTTAAACCGAGATCTTTTTCCAGGATGTAATTTCCAACAGTTTTTCTCTTCATGGCCTTCTCTTGAATAATGTTTACATATCACTTTCTCACCCTCTTGTTTGACAGATGCATTCTTTTTTCCTTTTCCCTTAAAGGTTTTATCTTTGTTTTTCCTTTAAAATGCTTGTTTCTACCCTCATCAAAAGTGTTTTTCCCTCTAGCCTCTAAATGTGTAGCTTGTACACAAACTTCGTCTAGACTAGTAGGATTGAACATAAGGATAGTATGTCTAAGTTAGCTATGAAAACCACCTATATATTTTAGCAAAAGATATTGACTTTGTAAGTCTACCCCTAATAAGAGTGCTCTTCTCCTAAACTCTTGGGTGTAGTCTTGTACATTTTGTCCCTTAAGCTGTCTGAAGTTTTTCCAGTTCACGATAGCCTTTTGTAAATGAGCTAATGGATAAAAAAAATTTTTAACTACAGTAATAAATTTAGCCCATGATAAAGTGATCTTACCATGTTTTTAACTTTCATCCTTGGTATTGGCTTCCCACCACACCAATGCTGCTCCATCCATTCTCAACGAGGCTAAATGTATCTTAGTGTCGTCATCATGAAGGTTTTGTATCCTCAAGTAAACTTCCAACCGTCTTATCCAATTGTCAAGTTTCTTTGCATTGACTTCACCGTTAAACATAGGCAACTCAAATTTTACATCAAGCTTTAAAAATGGAATTTTACTAGTAGTTTTAGACTTGTGAGATTTATTCACCGAAGTTGAGGATGACGATGTAGAGGAAGAGGATGAAGATGGGGATGGTGGATCACCATTTCCTCTGTGTCTTTTATTTGACTTGTCATCACTTTTCTTTCCTCCTGAAGAACCCTCTCCTTCTTTCTAGTTTTTAGACCCTTCTCCAACAAGCTTGTCATTCCTTTCTTGGTAGAGTATCCTCACCATCTCAGTCATGTCCAAGAAAGCTTTCTAGAATACCCGTTCTTCTTCCTTGGGATCCATATCTTCAAGAGATTCTCCCTCTCTTGAAGACATGCTTGAAGCTGCTTCTATGGCTCTTGAAGGTGGCTCTTTGACCCTTCTTGGTTGTAGATTACTTTTTACACTAACCAAATGTCCTTCACCTCTCTTAAGTTTAAGCCTAGTAAGCATAAAAACTTGCAAACAATCAAATATATCTTTGCACAAAACAAATGCTGAGTAAAACTCTAGCTCCTAAGGCTCAAATCCTTAGCTCTGATACCAACTGATCTGAAAATGAAACTGTTTGTATTTGTTTTTCAAAGTATTAATTTCCATTTAATTAAGTGTGCAAAGTGTTTTTCATGTCTTACAAGTTAAACAAAGTGTTTTTGGTAACTGTTTTTGAGTTTAAGTGTGAGGGAATGTTAATTAAAATTACTTTTTAACATCTTGAATCTGAAATACATAGCAGAATAATTTCACCATAACAACACAGCAACATGATGAGGCAGTTCACCCCTCCTGGGCTACATCTGTCGGGTCCAACGCTCCCAATGGACATGTCCTTGCTATATTATGGTGCTCAAATTGGTTTTATAGTGAGAAATAAGCCTAAAAAGGTTGAAAAAACTGTGAAAATGAATTCAGAAGACAGAAATAAGCTAAGTATGGCTTTTATTTCACCTCAAACAGTGAAGTGTAGCCCAATGCAGCTCCATTTCCCTCATGGACCTAATGGCTCTCCAAGCTTCCCTAAAGAAAAAATAGATAAAAAAACACATATGTTGGCTCTGTAACCTATCTCAATGGCTCCAGAATGCTCATAATACCAAAAATTTACTAAATTTTTGTCTAATTTGGTCGAATATGGTGAAAGTTATGATCCAAACAGTATTTTTCCCAGTGGCACTAGAAATCCTCCACTAAATTTGGCTAACTCCAGTTAGCTCCACCAAAAAAGATGGAATATTTGAATTATCGAAACCGCACGCTAAATAAGGCATAAACATTTAGTTTAACTGTCAGATTAACTCGTGTTCACATGCGAATTTCCCGGACGGTTAGTCTAACTGGTGGATAAGGCTGAAGCCGCGCCCTTAGACACCGCCTGTAGGTCATATGGTTGGGGGCTAGCACCTGAGTGCTTAACCCAAATTTTTCCACTGGTGAATTGGCTTAAACCACGGTCATAGTGCGTAGACAAATTGTATTCCTTCTTAAGCCCTGAGGGCTAAGACTTAACTCCGCCCAACCTCCATTTAGCATAACACGCCGATGACCCGAATGCTGACCCTTTTGTGTGCAGGTCGGGTCGACCTCCGCCCAACTGACCCTTTTGCATTCACTAGTGAACGCTTTTTGAACTTGTTTACATTAAGGGTAACCCATGAACGTTCGAGTCAGGTCATGCCCGATTGACCCGAATGCGTTTAGCTTGGGTCAAGTCTACCCACCAATACCAATTTTTAAACAGACTTGAACCTTTGGCCTGGGGCCACGTGACAGCCTCCGAGCAAGCCACGTGGCATCCTCTTATAGGCCACCATAAAACCATATAAAAATGAATTTTTTTGCCATAAATTTTTTCTGAAGATGACCAAATTTCCGAGTTCAAAGGTCCTGTTTTGAAGGTTATTGGGTGTTTTAAAACTTCAATATTTTCCTCATACGACATTGAATTTGGGTCTCGTTCGTGGCACCAGAATTGCAGTGATGAGGCCTATCCGGTTGTCAATTTGCAACCAGTTCTGAGCAGTTTGAATTTTGAACATTTTTTTCCTCTTGGACATGATCACCTAATCAAAATATTTCCTCCGTTTTTGTAGGGAAAATGGGATAAATAAAAAATTTACAGCAAGGTATACACCTCAGCAAATTGGTGTTGCTAAAAGGAAAAATAGAACCATCATGGACATGGTAAGAAGTATTCTGAAGGCAAAACATTTGCCAAATGACTATTGGGCTAAAGTTGTACATTGTGTAGCATATGTTTTGAATAGATTCCCAACAAAGAGTGTTATGAACAGAGTTCCGGAAGAAGCATGGAGTGGGATAAAATAATTTTTCACCCACATGAGTGTATTCGGTTGTGTGGCTTATGCACACATTCCGGATCAGCTGAGAAAGAAGTTGGACAACAAGGGGGAGAAGTGTAGATTTGTTGGATACAGTGATGAATCAAAGGCATACAGACTATATAACCCATCCACCAAGAATTTTATTATAATAAGAGATGTGCAGTTCATTGAAGAAGAAGCTTGGGATGGAAGCATTGAAAAAACAGTGAATGTGAAGACTTGTATGTCTCAAGAAGAAGATGAGGAAGAAATGACTGAAATGTAGGTTTTAACCCTAAACAGAATTTATCTACATATGAATCTTATAACAGAAAATAAACAATAGCGAGAGAATAAAACATAAAACAGATAAACACAGAGATTTTCCCCTGGATTCCAAATCAGGACGGCCAGCTTGATTTTTCATTATATTCCTTTTAGTGTTACAACACATATATATACATGCCGAAGCATACATAAACCCCAATCCATTAACCCTGGATTAGAACATAACCGTAGTTCCCTTGACCAGATCTACAAAAAATACCAGGGGCCAAAAACCATCGTACCCCAAAACCATGTGCAAAACCATGCACAAAACCATGGGCGCGGACCACCCACTGGAAATTAAGGACCAAAAATTTTCGCCGGGTTGCTGCCCCGGACCCTAACAGGGGGGCTACCGTCCCCCCTGTAACCCCCTCATTTCACCCAGTGCAAAGGGGGGGCTATCGCCCCCTCGCACGTGCTTAGTCGCGGAAATAATATGACACATACCCAACATTCTCCCACTTGTCGTTTTCTTTCTGCAGGGGGCCATAGGAGAGCTTAGTCATTTTCCTAATTCTTCAACACCCATTGTTTCTCTACACCAAGAGAACTTCTGAGTGCTCACAGACTTCGTCAATGCATCTGCAACATTCTTCAAAGTGTCCACCTTCACCAACAACACCCTTTTAGCCTCAACCATATCTCTAACAAAGTGATATTGAACATCAATGTGATTTGTCTTTGAATGATAAGCAGGGTTCTTAGCCAAGAAAATTTCACTTTGGCTACCACATTCTATCCTTATAGCTTGTTGTACCAACCCCATACCTGAACACAATCTCTGCAACCAAAATATTTCCTTGCTTGCATGAGTGGCTGCCATGTATTTTGCCTCTGTAGTTGAAAGAGCCACTACAGACTGTCTTTTACTCATCCAACTGACTGCGCCTCCAAATAGGCTAAACACATACCCACTTGTAGATCTTCTTTGGTCCAGATCTCCAGCCCAGTCTGCATCAACAAAACCATGAATGTCCAACATTCTTTCCAATCCTAGTCTTCCCTGGTAGCACAACCCATAATCACTAGTGCCACGTAAATATCTGAGAACCCGCTTCACTGCTGTCCAATGCTCCTTCCCTGGGTTTGACATAAACCTGCTCAATACTCCCACTGCATGTGCAATTTCTGGTCTAGTACAGACCATTGCATACATCAGGCTACCCACTGCACTTACATATGGAACACAAGACATATTCTCCTCTTCTTCTTGTGTCTTGGGACATTGTTCAGCAGACAACTTTACACCTACAGGAATAGGAACATTCACCGGTTTACTATCCTGCATATTGAACCTCTGCAATATAGTCTCAACATACTTCCTATGGTTTAACCAGAGCTTCCTCTTTGCCCGATCTCTCTTAATTTCCATGCCCAAAATATAGTTTGCAGCACCAAGATCCTTCATGTCGAATTTGGAGAATAGTTGGGTCTTCAAATCTTGGATAATTTCTTTGTCATTTCCAATCAACAACATATCATCCACATAAAATACCAAATAAATAACACGGTCACCAATTAATTTAAAATAAACACAGTGATCCTCCTTGCTTCTGGTGAAGCCAAGTCCCCATATATAGGTATCAAATTTCTGATACCACGTCTTTGGTGACTGTTTTAACCCATATAGAGACTTCTTCAACTTGCATACCTATTCTTTCTTACCCTTCACCATGAAGCCTTCAGGTTGCTTCATGCAGATCTCCTCTTATAGATCCCCGTGAAGAAATGTTGTCTTCACATCCATCTGTTCTATCTCAAAATCAAATGCAGCAGCAACAGATAAAAGTAATCTAGTAGAAGTAAATTTGGCAACAGGAGAAAAAATATCACCAAAATCAATTCCCAACACCTGGGAATAACCTTTTGCTACCAACCGAGCTTTGTATTTCTCTACCTTGCCTTCTACATTCATCTTCTTTTTAAACACCCATTTGCTCTCGATGGGCTTCCTTCCAGCGGGAAACTCCACCAGATCCCATGCATCGTTTTTGTGCAAGGATGCAATTTCATCAATCATGGCTCCTTCTAGAGTTTTCCATTCGCTGAATCTACTACCTCCCTGACAATTCTGGGATCATCATCAGTTATAGTTAAGGAAAAACCTAAACAGAAAGCAGATGGACTATACCTTTCTGGTTGCCTTCTTTCCCGAACTGATCTTCTAATAGCTGGAGTTCATGGCTCTTCATCTTCTAAGTCTTATTCTGTTGTAGAGTCTGATTCGTCCTCCTTTAGCTCAAACTCTATCTTCTCAGGTTCCTTTGGTATGATTTCATGTTTAACAACATCTTTCGCTTCTCTAAACACCACATCTCAGCTGTACACAACCTTCCTTGTTTCTGGGTTCCAAAGCTTGTAACCCTTTAAACCATCCTTATACCCAATAAAGATGCACCTTTCAAATTTATTATCCAACTTGGTCCTTTTCTCCTTTGGAACATGTACATATGCATCACATCCAAATACCCTTAGATGTGAAAGAGAGGTTTTCTTACCAGTCCATACCTCATGTGGAGTCTTATCCTCCAACGCTGATGAAGGTGATCTGTTAACTAAGTAACATGCAGTCTCCACTGCCTCTGCCCAGAATTCTTGTCCTAACCCGGTACCACTGAGCATGCTTCTTGCCTTTTCCAACGGTGTTCTGTTCATTCTTTCTGCAACTCCGTTTTGCTGAGGTGTGTATGGAGTAGTCTTCTGCTGTGCTATACCACACTTCTTACAGAACTCTTCAAATTCCTTCTTGCAGAACTCCCCACCATTATCTGTCCTCAGCGCCTTGATCTTCTTCTTTGTCTGGTTTTCCACCAGAGCCTTAAATTCTTTAAATTTGTCAAAGACTTCAGATTTCTTCCTCAAGAAATATATCCATGTATTCCTTGAGAAGTCATCTATGAATAAAACATAGTACACAGACTTTCCCAGTGATGGAACTGACACAGGTCCAAACACATCACTGTGCACAAGTTCTAATATCTTGTTCGCCCTCTTAGCACCAGAAGGAAAACTCACCCGATTCTGCTTCCCATATACACAATTTTCACAGAAATCGAAATCCAGAGAGAAATTAGACATGCCTTCTACCATACCATTTCTATGCAGTATCCGAAGGCCCTTCTCTTCAATATGTCCAAGCCTTTGATGCCATAACATGGTCTTTTCTCCAGAGACAGCTAGGCTTTCCACTCCACTTTCAGGAACCACAGAACTGTTACACTCATCAATAACAGTGCTACCTTGTAGCTTGTACAGAGTTCCAGTCCGAACTCCCCGCATTAATACCAGTGCTCCCCGAACCATCTTGCAGGCATCTTTCTCAAACATTGTTTTTACACCTGCATCATCCATCTTGCTTACAGAAATCATATTTTTGGCCAATGTAGGAATATGCAGAACACCTCCTTCCACCTTGTAGCTTCAGCTTAACCTTTCCATATCCGACGATTCTGGCCTTCCTATCATCCCCTAGGAAGACATCACCACCATCATATTTCTCATACTCACAGAACCACTCCCTATGGGGAGTGAAGTGAAAGGATGCACCTAAGTCAATCAACCATGACTCATGATCTACATGTGTATTTGAAGAAGAAGCCAAATACACATCCCCACCTTCATCTGAGGTGGTTTTTGCCTCTGCAGAAGGAGCTTCATCAGATCCCTTTCCTTTCTCGGGAGCTTTAGATCTGCATTCCTTTTTGTAGTGTCCTTCCTTTCCGCATTTCCAGCACACCTTTACAAACTTTCCAGGAGATTTAGATCTCCCTCTATATTTAGATCTCCCACTCGAAACCTTATTCTTGTTTCTGTTCTGGGACCTTCCTCGTACAGATAAGGCATCTCCATTCTGACCCTCCATATTTCTCCGTCTCATTTCCTCCGACAGCAAGGCTGAGACAATGTCATCAAAATTCAAGGTAGTTGTATTGCTACTTATTGCAATAACCAGACTGTCCCACGAGTCTGGTAGAGAACACAACAAACTGATGCACTTATCTTCATCTGAGATTTTAATATCAATAGATGACAACTGACTTACCACAGTATTGAAGGCGTTCAAATGCTCTGTCACCGAGTCTCCATCCTTCATCCTCAGGTTATACAGATTTTTCCGCAGGAACAACTTATTCACCAGAGACTTAGATTGGTACAAAGTCCCAAGTTTTTCCCACAAATTCTTCACCGTAGCTTCCCCAGATACATTCAACAATACTGAATCTGAGACACACAATCGTATTGTGCTCTTTGCCTTCCGATCCAGCTTCTTCCAGTCTTCATCTGACATTGCCGTTGGTTTAGTACCTGGATCTACCGCGATCCACTGATCTTTATCCACCAACAGATCCTCCATCTTGAGCTTCCACAACTCAAAACTCTGACCATTAAATTTCTCGATCTCTATCTTTCCGCCGCTTGCCATCTTCTTTCACCACAAGAATCGATTCCGCAGATCTCCCACTGAACAGGGTCTACCTCAGGCCCAAGCAAAAAAAAAAACCCTCAGCAGCAAAGGCGTCCCCTTGAAGCTGAAGCAGCTCTGATACCAAATGTAGGTTTTAACCCTGAACAGAAATTATCTACACACGAATCTTATAACAGAAAATAAACAATAGCGAGAGCATAAAACATAAAACAGATAAACACAGAGATTTTCCCCTGGATCCCAAATCGGGACGACCAACTTGATTTTCATTATATTCCTTTTAGTGTTACAACACATATATATACATGCCGAAGCATACATAAACCCCAATCCATTAACCCTGGATTAGAACATAACCATAGTACCCTTGACCGGATCTACAAAAAATACCAGGGGCCGAAAACCATCGTACCCCAAAACCATGTGCAAAACCATGCACAAAACCATGGGCACGGACCACCCACTGAAAATTAAGGACCAAAAATTTTCGCCGGGGCATTTCCCTAGACCCCAATAGGGGGGGCTACCGCCCCCCTTGTGACCCCCCCATTGCGCCCAGTGCAAAGGCAGGGCTATCACCCCCCCTCTTACCCCCCCGCGTGTGCTTAGTCGTGGAAATAATATAACACATACCCAACATGAAAGAAATCTCTCATTCATAGCACCTCCTCCACCAACACAAGGACAACAAGGGACACCACAAGCTGGTATGGGAACACCCTTGAGAAGCGATGAAATTTCTTCTCAAAGCACAATACAAGGATCAGATTTGAGTGCTTCTACAAACAAAAGTTCAGCAAGTGAAAGAAGAACAAGATTCAAAAGTTTGAATGAAATCTATGAGCAAGAGGCAAACAATGAAGGTTTAAATTCTTTATTTGCTTTGTATTGTAATGTAGAATATCTTATTCATTTTGAAGAAGCAGTAAAAGATAAGAAATGGATACATGCTATGGATTAAGAAATAAGTGCAATAACAAAAAAAAACACATGGGAATTAGTTGATCTTCCTAAAGGCAAGGAAGTGATTGGAGTAAAATGGGTCTACAAGACCAGAAGCAATGTTGAAGGAAATATTGAAAGGAACAAGGCCAGACTTGTTGTTAAAGGCTACAAGCAACAACAAGGAAGAGATTATGAAGAAGCATTTACACCGGTTGCAAGAATGGAAATAGTAAGAGCAGTGTTGTTTATTGCAGCACAACACAAGTGGAAAGTTTATCAAATGGATGTGAAATCAGCATTCCTAATGGAGTATTGATAGAAGAGGTTTATGTTGAAAAACCTCTGGGATATGAGAAAGAAGGCCAAGAGCACAAGGTATGCAAATTGAAGAAGACTCTTTATGGGTTGAACCAAGCAACAAGAGCATGGTACAGTAGGATAGATTCCTATCTACTGGACAATGGGTTTGAGAAATGTGAAGGAGAACCCACATTGTACATCAAGGAAAAATATGGTAAGATGCTCATTGTTGTTTTATATGTTGATGATATGATCTTCACAGGTAATGATGCTTACCTTATTAAAAATTTTAAAACAGTCATGAAAGAAGAATTTGAAATGACTGATATGGGATTGTTGAAATGCTTCTTAGGAATAGAAGTAGAGAAAAATGAAAATAAAATTTTTATTTCCCAAGAAAAATATGTGAAGGAAGTTTTGGAAATATTTAAAATGCAGGATTGCAAGGAAACAATTACTCCTACAGTGATAGGATTGAAGTTGAGAAAAGAAGATAACAGCAAGGATTTTGATCCAAGTTTGTATAGGAGCATAGTTGGCAACCTTATGTATTTGACTGCAACTAGGCCAGATATTATGCATGTTGTAAGTTTAATTTCCAGATTTATGGAGAGGCCAAAGGAGACACATTGGCAAGAAACAAAGATAATTCTAAGGTATGTGAAAGGAACAAAGGGGTATGATATTTTATACACCTCTTTTGAACATTTTGAGTTAATTAGATATACTAACAGTGATTGGGCTGGAAGTATAGATGACAGAAAAAGTACCTCTGGTTATGTTTTTCATTTGGGATCGGGAGCCATTTCATGGGCTTCCAAGAAACAACCTATTGTGGCTTTATCTACAATAGAGTTGGAGTATGTGGCAGCTACAACAGCGGCATGTCAAGCAATATGGATGAGAAGAATGCTAAGGGATTTGTGCCATGAATAGGTAAAAGGCACAACAATTTATTATGATAATAGCTCAGCAATAGCATTATCAAAGAACTCAGTGTTTCACAAAAGGACAAAGCACATAGATGCTAAATATCATTTCATCAGAGAATTGGTGAACAATGGAGAAGTTGTTTTGCAACACTACAGAACAAAAGAACAGTTTGCATACATTTTGACAAAACCTTTGGGGCAGAAATATTTAATTTTCTCATAAAATGTCTAGGAATGCATGACAACAATAGTTGTGATTAAGGGGGAGTGTTGGAAATATAATCCCAACTGCTACGTTGTTCCAACAGCAGCAACAACAAACAGTCTTTTAATTTTCTGACAGTTAATTTTCGTGCAGGGAAGGACAATGAGCAAGCTCAACCATCTTTTCCCCTTGAACCATCGTTTCAATTTCCAGTTTTTGCGTTCTACACAGTCGCAAATTTTCTCACTATCTGTAGCCTTCCATTTTTGTTTAGTCGTGGTGCATCCCATGCAACACGACCATGAATTTTCTAAATCAACTGCAACCCCTGTACCTCTCTCGTAGTTTTTTTGACCAACCACAGGCTTATCGCTCAACCAGAATGCCATGTTTCATGGCCCCCGCAAAATCCACAACATACCTCGCTCAACCAATAGAATCCTTATCACAAGTTTTGGTGCTTACGTCAAACTTCGCCCAAACTCATGCAATAAACTCTGGCCCACCTCGCCATGTCATCGTCTGCTCAAACAATGAAAATGCATCACAACGAATTGATGCTGACTTAGCTGGCTCTTTGTTCGATGCGATAAAACATTGTGACCAAACTCCCGTTCACTTTTCGCACCAATTTGTGGTGATGTCATGGTTCACATTTTTCCATGCAATAAACTCATCACATCACTCCAACATATACTTTGTAATATTTGTTTTGTTTGGTAAAAGTCCACAGAAAAATGTGTTAACATAGCTTATTTCAATAATGTTTTATATACTTTTTTAAAACCATAGGATTTAAATTTTAGTGCTTTTTTTTTAAGTTTTAAGTTCGGGGCTACAAATATATATTATGTGCGTTGCAAAATATATAATAAAAAAAAAAAAATACAGTGATATGTGGTTTAACGGTAAGTTTCGCTGGGTGAAACCCACGAGACGGAGGTTCAAATCTCATTGAGTATATGGCCTGTTATGATCCGGCTCAAGGAGTAGGCTCCCCCTTGATGCGGAGTCTCGGCTCTTGCTAAATCATAAGTTTCTGGTATGTCTGACTTGCAGGCTGTTGGATATACTCTTGGTGTTATAAGGCAGCCACGAGGATTGATCCTGGGACCTCCCTTAGATTAGTCTAAAGAGTTACCGATTCACCATGGTTAAAAAAAATATATAAAAAAATGAAGATAACAGTGCATAACCATATATATATGAGAACAACAGTTCAATGTAGTGAGAGAGTTCAAAAATTAATAGAACAACAATTTTTGCTTTCACTGCATTGAATTTTTTTTTTTAATCCATTTTTCTCTGTCTAAGAATACAATTATAAATCTCGGGATTTTTTTTATTTTTCTATGTGTTAGGAATTAGCAGAAATTCCAACAAACTTATATGTTAAGGATTAAGGGACCTGTAAAAACTATTTGAATGATATGGCAAAGTCACATTAAGATTTGGTGGATAACAAACCGCCATTCAGGGACCACCTGTGTGTAATTTAGACATGTAATAGAACTCATTGGGTATTGGATCCAATTTTTCAAACCTCTCTCTAGCCACGCCCCCTTCTTTCGAACGTAAGGTTCGGGGTACTCATACCTGTTGACCCTTCCGTATTTGACTCACATCCATTCCACTCTAATTCACTCAACAGATATCACTCTAATTGACTAGATAGATTTCGGTCAACAGATATCACTCTGATTCACTCGACAAATGTCGATCAACAAATATCGCTCTAATTCACTGGACAGATGTCAACAGCCTAAGAAAAATGTGGACAAAAATTCATAGTGAATAGATTCAACAGAAATGGCTATCCACATAAAAATAAATATAATAATTAGTGAATGTTAAAAAGTTGTACATTGAAGATAGCCATTCAAAAATTGTAATTAAATGATTATTTATCTATCACCCAAATACATTAAGATGATTGGATGTATAATTTGACCCAAACAAGTTAGTTAGAAAGAGTCTTTCAAAAACTATTAAAACAAAATTTTAAAATGTAACACTATAATTATTTGCTTCCTATAAACATATCCCTATTGATTTTAGGCAGATAGCATGTAAGGAAAAACATATTTTAATCTTTTCCATAATAGAACCATGAAATATTTATAGTTGGAATCTAACGTTAAAAGTTTAAATGCATTTAGCATGGGGCACTCAAAAGAATCATCTCCAAATAGTGTGAGTGATGGAAAGGAAGAGGAGGTAAAAAACAAAATTCACACAAAATAAAATTATATTCATAAATATTTTTCACACTAGATGTATGGAGTCGTGGCTCTTTCTGGCTTTTCACCCATTAAGCATTAAACCTACTAAATATGGAATCATGAAATTTTTAACTACACTTGACTTTTATCGAGCTAACTATGGTTTCTTTTGGTTTTTCAACCATTAAACACCATACCTACTAAATATGGAATCATGAAATTTTTAACTACACTTGACTTTTATCGAACTAACTATGGTTCCTTTTGGCTTTTCACCCATTAAGCATCACACCTACTAAATATGGAATCATGAAATTTTTAACTACACTTGACTTTTATCGAGCTAACTACTTCAGGAAAACACACACTTGGCTTAGAGTCAAATTGTTTTTTTTTTAACTTAACTAATTTTTCATGCATTGCATGCATACATGAGTAATTTACTATTTCTAACACTCCCCCTTAATTATGACTATATGACTCAACCTTAACTTAATTATGAGTCAACGTAATTTAAACATGTTCATTAGTCACTTGGCTTCTAGACACAAGTGGGATTTTCTCACCAAATAACAACATATCAATGTGTTCTTTCCATTGCATCATGTGCAACCACTAGGCATCACTTAATTATTTTTCATCAAAGTTAACAACAACAATTTCAATTGTTGTATCCATCAAAACACTTCTTGCTCCATTAGGAGCTTTATCTATGCCTAACTCAATTGTTACTAGTTCATCCACTACTTCATGAATAGTGCCAACTTTTGCTTCATAACTTGCTGCTATATGGCAACTTCAACCGTCAATTCTTCATGAAGCATGATACTTACAATATTTCCATGATTCGTCCATGTTTCGAAAAATATACCACAAATATCCTTAATATAATTTTCATCTACTATATGATGAGATATCCGATCATGCAGTAGCTTTATCTATGATGGATTAAGTTAAAGCGTTATAACGTCTGTGCAGTAGCGCCTCTCATGCATTATAACGTGTGTAGGCATTGACTTGAGTGGGTCACTGGGTGCCTCTCAAATAAAATTTCTTCTTTTCATGCAAACTACAAGTGATGACCTTAGCTCTCTCATGGCTCTGTGAAATCTCGCTCTCATGCCAATTTGATGGAAAGACAAAAGAGGAAAACCATAAAATTCACCTAACATAAATTTCTAATCATAAATCTTTCACACATTACATCTATCGAACTGCGGCTCGTTTCCCATCTTACCTCTTGGCTTTTCACCCATTGCAATGACTCAACCAGAAATATATAACCACCACACTTACTAAATATGGAATGATGTTATCTTTAACTAGAATTGACTTTTCTCCACTAAAAATTGAATGAAAACTCACATTCTCAGCTTGTTTTTCTTAACTCAGCCCTTCATATATTACATACATATGGGAGTAACATTGAGTTAATAGAAAAGGAGAAAAACTACAAAAACCATCTACACATGATGAACATCGAGAGAGGCCTTCCCAATCTACTTGCATGGAACGTCTCAAATGATGATGGGCAAACCGAACTTACACATGATGAACATTAAGAGAGGCCTTCCCATTCTGCTTGCATGGAAAGTTTAAAATGATGATGAGCAAACGGAACTTGCAAAATGGAACTATAGAATGGAATGAAAGCGAAATCGGAAAATTAAATAAATATCATCTACCCATGATGAACATTACTAGGGGCTTTCCAAATTGCGTCCATGTAAAGTTTCAAAATTTGATGGGCAAATTGAACTTGAAAAATAAAATGATATAATAAAATAAAGAAAAAATGAAATCAACGGAAAATCGGAAAATCGAATGCACATAATTTTATTCTTATAGCTAGATTTTAATTTTAAACCCAGCAAGTAGACCTTCAACCTAGACCTGCCGAGTGGCATGAGCGCTAGATTTTGCATAACAGTCTGTTGGTCCCCGCATGGCCAGAACCTACTGATTAAGAGCCAAGATGTAATCTGTGACCTCCTTTATGAAGGAGGGAGAGTCTATATATATCAACGTCGTCATCCTTTATCAAATTGTTAATATCAAAATCATTCTTTGACAAACAAAAATTATGTTATTATTTTTTAGTGTCTTATATTTATCTAATTTCAAAAGAATCTCAAAATCAGTAATTCAGTTAAGTTGAATCGTTAGCCAACACTTTCAAAATGCTACACATTCTGAAAATTGAAAATTGAATGCATAGGGTGAGGTGTGTTGAAACAACTCAAACGATCATCTTAACATCTGGTTAGGCCACACATACAATATGGATGTTGGAATATTGAAAATTCCAAATGGAGAGAGTAAACTCCTCTCCTCTAAACACAGAGAAATTAAAATTTTGATAGGAGACAGAGTTTTCAACACTGAAACAAACTTCTATTCTTTAAAAAAAAAAACTGTTACAAATCTTCCTCAGCACAGAGGGATAACATAAAATGGTGACTGCTACAAACATAGTGCCAACCAATTCTCTGTCTCACTGTGAAAACAACACTGCTGTGTATTTTTTCTTCCGCGCTGTTGTGCGAAACAAACAAAAAACAATACAATGCAATATACAGGCTCGCTAGCCTTTTTGGCTTTTATATGCCGCATATAAAAAAAAATTACGAAAACTACGTTGAAACTCTAAAATAAAATTATTAAAAGACTGTCGGTCCCACATGACCAATGCGCTTTTGAACGCGTGATCAAACTATTAAACACAATGTATAACCTTATCGGGTCCGCGCTTTAAACACAACAAGCGCTACACACAAAATTTCCGATTGCGATTCAAAAGCGGATGCGATTGCACATATAAGTTACATATAATAAAGTCATCGGGTCCGCGCTTTGGTTGATGCGATCAGAGCATTCAATAAAAGAGTTCTGATTGCGATCTCCGATTGAGAACCGGATACGATGATGAACTATGAACTGTGGCATATAAGCTGGATCGGGTCCGCCATTTGATAATGCAATCGGGCCCAAACCTTAACAACTTCCGATTGCGATCAGGATCCTGGACGTGATTGGCAAATAAACTGTGGTATATAACTAGATCGGGTCCGGCCTTCGATCGGAGCACATTTCCAAAAACCTCTGATCAAGCCTTGCGATTGAACTCTTGCGATTCCATTAAAACATCGCCACATGGTCAAGTGGACCCACGGGCCTCGGCTGCGGTGGGGGCGATTTAAATATAAGTTTTGGTTGTATGTATTATAAGCAGTCGTTCTATTGCGGAACTCTGCACATCCACAAGACATTTGATTATTGCGATAACACATATTGCGATTGCGATTTGCGATTGTGATCGCATCGCATCGCAGAACTCCTCATCAACAAGACACTTCAAAATAACTTTGTGATTCCGATTGGCATATAAATGGTGGGGACCACTTGTCCCGCCAATTCAGAAATTAAAAGGGAATTCCGCCTGATTTAAACAATTTTCTCCATTCTGGTTGTTGAGGGCTTAAAAGCCCGAAATGACTGTTTTAATGAATTCTGCTCCTCCGTAGTTCAAAACTACGGGAGTCTTCATTCCTCCTGCAGAAAACGGCTATGCCCATCACCAAATTAACTTCCCCTGCAATTTGTGGCTGCGGCCCATCAAAATTTAATTCTTCCTTACAGTTTCTCCATCCTTCTTCAATATAGAGTGTTGTGCACTCAAAACTCTGCTTCTGCTGCCTCGTACTCTTTTCTTCCTGCCCAAGGCTAGCAGGGACTTTACTATTTTCAACACTCCCCCTTAAAGTCAGCTGCTGGGTTATCCATCATACCCAAACATTTTCTTAGAAATTCAAAGGTCTTTTGTCCCAATGGCTTTGTTAGAATTTTTGCATATTGCTCCTCTGTTTTACAATGCTGTAAAACAATTTCTCCATTGTTTATCAATTCTCTGATATAATGAAACTTTGTATCTATGTGTTTTGTTCTCTTATGAAACACATAATTCTTTGATAATGCAATAGTTGAGCTATTGTCACAATAAATCACTGTCCCTTTTACCTATTCTTGGCATAAGCTTCTCAACATTCTTCTCATCCAAATTTCTTGACACGCTGCTGCTGTAGCTGCCACATACTCTGCTTCTGTTGTAGATAATGCTACAATAGGCTGTTTCTTGGAAGCCCATGAAATGGCTCCTGAACCCATATGAAAAACATAACCGGAAGTGCTCTTCCGATCATCTACACTTCCAGCCCAATCACTGTCAGTGTATCCAACCAACTCTGAATTTTCTGAAGTAGTATATAAAATACCAAATCCTTTTGTTCCTTTAACAAACCTCAAAATTCTCTTTGCTGCTTGCCAATGTGCTTCTTTTGGCTTCTCCATAAATATGGAAATTAAACTAACATCATGCATAATATCTGGCCTAGTTGCAGTCAAATACATAAGGCTGCCAACTATGCTTTTATACAAACTTGGATCGAAATCCTTGCTGCTGTCATCTTTACTCAACTTCAATCCCATTATTGTGGGAGTAATTGCAGCTTTGCACTCCTGCATAGTAAATCTTTCTAAAACTTGATTCACATACTTTGCTTGAGATATAAAAATCCCTTTTTCACTTTGTTCTACTTCTATTCCCAAGAAGTATCTCAATAAGCCCATGTCAGTCATTTCAAATTCATCCTTCATGACTGTTTTAAAATTCTCAACAAGATAATCATCATTACCTGTAAATATTAAATCATCAACATATAAAACAACAATCAGCATCTTACCATCCTTTTCCTTGATGTAGAGGGTGGGTTCTCCCTCACACTTTTCAAATCCATTTTCCAGTAGATAGGAGTCTATTCTACTGTACCATGCTCTTGGTGCTTGCTTCAGCCCATAAAGAGCTTTCTTCAATCTGCAGACCTTGTGCTCTTGGCCTTTCTTCTCATATCCAAGAGGTTGTTCCACATATACCTCTTCCATTAAAACTCCATTTAAGAGTTCATATTTTACATACATCTGGTATACTTTCCATTTGTTTTGTGCTGCTATTGACAGAACTGCTCTTACTGTCTCCATTCTTGCAACTGGTGCAAAAGTTTCTTCATAATCAATCCCTTGCTTCTGTTTATATCCCTTGACAACAAGTCTGGCCTTGTGTCTTTCTATTTTTCCTTCAGCATTGCTTTTGGTCTTATAGACCCATTTAACTCCAATGACTTCTTTACCCTCTGGGAGATCAACCAACTCCCATGTTTTGTTCTTCTCTATGGCTTTAATTTCATCATCCATAGCTTCTATCCATTTTCTATCTTTAATTGCATCTTCAAAATGAATAGGATCATCAACTTGACAATACAAAGCAAATAGGGAATTCATACCTTCATTTGCTACTCCTTGCTCATAAATTTCTCTAATGCTTCTGAATTTTGTTCCTCTTTCACTTGGTGTAGACGTGCTTGATGAAGCACTTAATTCTGCTTCGTGTGGTGTGCTCGGTGAACCACTCACGCTTCTTCTCAAGGGTGTTCTCGCGGCCGCTTGAGGCGTCCCTTGTTGTCCTTGCATTTGAGGAGGTTGTGCTATGGATGGGTTGTTAATGTTAACCACATCTCCCTCATCTTCATCATGAGATAAACAGTTTTTGACATTGACTGTTTTCTCAATGCTTCCATCGCATGCTTCCTCTTCAATAAATTGCACATCTCTGCTTATTAAAAACTTCTTTGTGGATGGGTTATACAATCTGTATCCTTTGGAATCTTCACAATATCCAAGGAAAATGCACTTCTCCCCCTTACTATCTAACTTCTTCCTCAACTTGTCAGGAATGTGTGCATATGCCACACATCCAAAAACTCTCATGTGGGTGACTCCCTGTTTTCTGCCACTCCATGCTTCTTCTGGAATTTTGTTCATCATAACTTTTGTGGGGCATCTATTTAGAATATACACAGCACAGTTTGTTGCTTCTGCCCAATACTCATTCAGCAAGTGCTTTGCCTTAAGCATACTTCTAACCATTTCCATTATGGTTCGATTTTTCCTTTCAGCAACTCCATTCTGTTGCGGTGTGTACCTTGTGGTAAATTGCTTGTATATGCCATTCTCTCTGCAGAAACGAAGAAATTTTTTTGATATGTATTCTCCTCCTCTATCGGTTCTGAGAACTTTAATATACAGCCTGCTCTGTTTCTCTACAAGAGCTTTAAAATGGAAAAATTTCTGAAAGACTTCACTTTTATATTTCAGAAAATAAACCCACACTTTTCTTGTGAAATCATCTATGAAGGTCAGCATGTAATTGCTGCCTGAAACTGGTGCTGTCTGCATTGACCCACATAAATCTGAGTGAATGATCTCCAAAGGTGCTTTCACCCTTATGCTTTTCCCTGATGGAAAATTTTCTCTGTGTTGCTTTCCCAAGATGCAGCCTTCACATAGGCTGTCAGACTTCTCAATCAATGGCAAACCTCTTACCATTCCTTTTCTGTGAAGCAAATTTAATCCTCCGAAATTGAGATGTCCAAATCTCAGGCGCCATAACCAATTTTCATCTTTAGCTTCCTCCTGAAAGGCTTCTTGTGTTACAGTTGCTATACTCTTTCCTTTTCCCTTCAAGTCAATGTTGAGCTTGAGCGGAAACATTCTATTGCTGGTCATTTGTATTTCAGCAATGATTTTCTTGCTTGGAGGTATATCTTTAATTGTGCACACATCATCTTTGAATATTACATTGTAACCTTTGTTTATGAGCTGCCCAACGCTCAAAAGGTTACATTTCAGACCTGGAACATAATACACATCAGGGACAAATTTCTGCTCACCATTTCTGGCTCGAATACTAACTCTGCCTTTTCCTTTTACAGAGATCTTAGTATCAGTCCCTGTGGTCACTTCAGATTTAATCTCTTCATCTAGATTGGAAAACATTGCTCTATTTCCAGTCATGTGATTACTACATCCTCAATCTAAGAACCAAACATCATCTTCTCTATCTTGTGCTACATTACATGCTAACAGCACATTACTTGGGTTCTTTTCTTCTTTTGTTACATTAGCATTCTGCCTATTTTTCATGTCATTTTGCTTCTTTCTACATTCATTGGCATAGTGCCCATATTTCTTGCAATAATGACATTGGACATTGGATTTGTCATACCTTTGTCCATGAGCATGTTGGTGTTGATGCCCACCTTGCTGGCTGTTGCATTGGCCATGGCTCTGACTTTGAATGTTGCTCCTTCCATGTGAATGTGAAGGGTTGTTCCTTCCACCTCTGTTCTGGCTTCTGCCTCTTCCTCTTCCTTTGCCTTGACCTCTTCCTCTTCCTGAAGGCATCTGGGTCTTGAAGGTGTGCTCAAGAGATGAGTGTTCATCTCTGCTCAATCTCTGTTCATGAGTTATCAGCGAGGCATGAATTTCATCCACTGTGAACTGTGAGAGATCTTTGGTCTCTTCTATGGTGGTAACAATAACATCAAACTTTGAGGGTAAGCTCCTCAAAATTTTCTCCACAATCCTTCTTTCTTCAAGAGTTTCTCCATGGGATCTTATCTGATTTACAATCCCAATCACATGTGTAAAGAATGTGTCTACATTATCTGACTCTTTCATGCAAAGAGTTTCAAAATCTCTTCTCAGCAACTGAAGTTTTGCTGTCTTAACTTTCTCCATACCCTGATAGGTTACTTTCAGAGTTTCCTATGCCTCCTTGGATTTCTGGGCTGCTGCTATCCTTGGAAACAAACTCTCATTTACTGCTTGATACAATAAGAAAACAGCTTTAGCATCTTTCTTCCTATTGTTCTTCAACACATCTTTCTCTGCTTGAGTTAAGGCATTAAAAGCCTACTCATCAGCTGGTTCAACAAAACCATCTTCTACAAACTCCCATAAGTCTTGTGAGACAAACAGGGCTCTCATGGTAATGGCCCAATAATCATAGTTCTTTCCATTAAATTGTGGAAGCTGAACATTTCCAATGTTCATTCCAGTACTTGGTCCAGCCATTGCTCTTAAACTGAACTCTGAAATTAAACAAACTGTCTTTCTTTTAAACAATAAACAATAGCTCTGTTATCTTTTGAGAAATACCTGAACTTGACTTATGTTGAGCTTTCACGCTGCTGGAGAAAACGCTTCAACAAGTCTTCTTCTTCTTCAGCTTCTTTGAGATCTTCAAAGAGCCTAAACTAGCTCTGATACCATGTTGGAATATTGAAAATTCCAAATGGAGAGAGTAAACTCCTCTCCTCTAAACACAGAGAAATTAAAATTTTGATAGGAGACAGAGTTTTCAACACTGAAACAAACTTCTATTCTTTTCAAAAAAAAACTGTTACAAATCTTCCTCAGCACAGAGGGATAACATAAAATGGTGACTGCTACAAACGCAGTGCCAACCAATTCTCTGTCTCACTGTGAAAACAACACTGCTATTTATTTTTTCTTCCGCGCTGCTATGCGAAACAAACAAAAAACAATACAATGCAATATACAGGCTCGCTAGCCTTTTTGGCTTTTATATGCCGCATATAAAAAAAAAATACGAAAACTATGTTGAAACTTTAAAATAAAATTATTAAAAGACTTTCGGTCCCACATGACCAATGCGCTTTTGAACGCGTGATCAAACTATTAAACACAATATATAACCTTATCGGGTCCGCGCTTTAAACACAACAAACGCTACACACAAAAGTTCTGATTGCGATTCAAAAGCAGATGCGATGGCACATATAAGTTCCATATAATAAATTCATCGGGTCCGCGCTTTGGTTGGTGCGATCGGAGCATTCAATAAAAGAGTTTCGATTTCGATCTCCGATTGAGAACCGCACACGATGACGAACTATGAACTGTGGCATATAAGCTGGATCGGGTCCGCCATTTGATAATGCAATCGGGCCCAAACCTTAACAACTTCCGATTGTGATCAGGATCCCGGACGTGATTGGAAAATAAACTGTGGTATATAACTGGATCGGGTCCGGCCTTTGATCAGAGCACATTTCCAAAAACCTCCGATCGAGCCTTGCGATTAAACTCTTGCGATTCCATTAAAACATCGCCACGTGGTCAAGTGGACCCACGGGCCTCGGCTGCGGTGGGGGCGATTTAAATATAAGCTTTGGTTGTATGTATTATAAACAGTCGTTCTATTGCGGAACTCTGCACATCCACAAGACATTTGATTATTATGATAACACATATTGTGATTGCGATTTGCGATTGCGATCGCATCGCATCGAAGAACTCCTCATCAACAAGACACTTTAAAATAACTTTGTGATTCCGATTGGCATATAAATGGTGGGGACCACTTGTCCCGCCAATTCAGAAATTAAAAGGGAAATTCGCCTAATTTAAACAATTTTCTCCATTCTGGTTGTTGAGGGCTTAAAAGCCCAAAATGACTGTTTTAATGAATTCTGCTCCTCCGTAGTTCAGAACTACGGGAGTCTTCATTCCTCCTCCAGAAAACGGCTATGCCCATCACCAAATTAACTTCCCCTGCAATCTGTGGCTGCGGCCCATCAAAATTTAATTCTTCCTTACAGTTTCTCCATCCTTCTTCAATATAGAGTGCTGTGCACTCAAAACTCTACTTCTGCTGCCTTGTACTCTTTTCTTCCTGCCCAAGGCTAGCAGGGACTTTACTATTTTCAACAATGGATGGATGGAAAATTGGATCGATACGGTTTCCAAACTCCTTATTTCATCTTTATGATTAAGGAAACATAACAATTTTAGCTCTGCCTTAAATCTAGCCTATCAAGTTTAAAACTTTTTAATTAAATAACAGAAATTCTAAAAGGCCTAGTAAATAAGCAAATTTACCAAGGAGTAATAGTAAAAATAAAATGTTTAAAGTATAATTATTATATGTTTTTGGAATTTTAAAGTTTTGATCAAATTTTTATATTTTTGTGGTTTAAAATGAGTTTTTGATTTTATATATATAGATTTAATATGTTTTGATTGTTGGAGGTTTCTCATTTGTTTTAAATATAAATTTAATATTTTGAAAAAAAAATTATGAACATTTTCAAAAGTGAAAGTTCACAACTCAAATTTGTAATTTCAATAAATTCATATGACAAATTTCACAAAAAATATACTTTTTTTTTTCAATAATAAAAAATTACACTCTTATATAAAGTCCCAAAAATAGTTTAATTAGCTGAGTTTAGCAATTAAGATCTCTTTGAACCCCTTAAGATTAGGTCTTACTAATTTGAAGTTAAACTTCACTAATTTAACTCATAGTAGATTTTTTGAGTTAATCTTAATCTACCTAAATTTTCATGCTTATTAATAATTATATGTAAAAAAATATAAAATAATTAAACTCTCCCTCACACTAAAAACATAATTTCTAACTCAACGTAATAATAAACTCCACCTTGACATTAAAATAGATTTGCAGCACAGCAATGGAAGAAAATGGTCTCTCTTAACATCTATCTATCAAAGTACAAACCTTTAAAAATAAAGAACATTAATGAAAGCCCGTGAACACTAAAAACATTAATGAATGCACGATGTTCACTCATATACATAAAAGGCAAACATTGATGTAAATGTGCGTGTGTATTAATGTAAAACTATTTTAGCACATATTATGCTTACAGTTTCGAAAAGGGTCTCATGAGAACACTGAGAGTTGAGCGTACGATGGTAAATTTGGGAAATTTTTGAAAATGGGAATAAAGTGAAATACTTTATCTTATTTAGGCATGGTTTATATTTAGTGTTTGGTTGAATTTGATGATATTTTTGGTCAAATCATTTTTTGGTTTTAAAATGAGTTTTTGATTGTGAAAACTTGATAACTCAATAGTGTGATTTCAATAAATCCTAATAAAATTAGAATTCAAAATATGCAGATATTATTTATACTTATTATATTTTTAAAATATTTTGAAATCTTAAGATTACAACTTTTAGCGTTCATCAGCAGATTAAGAATATAGCTTTCACGTTTGACCTATCAATAACAGCAGTAGGATAAGACGGATTTGGAAAGTTACATTATTCTATTCTTACAACTTCGACAACTCTATAAAATATTTAGATGAAAATCCAAGTAAATAGAAAATACCGCAAGGTTCTACAGCCCAGTGGCTAGTCATGTGTCACTGTTATTGTTGTGTGTCGAGGCTGAATCTTTATCCCAGAAGAAGACAAGATTACTATTGGCTTCTAGGGCCAAGCTCTGTAAAGAGAATGGAAGTGGAGGAAGAGGGGGGACATCAAGAATGCCTTCCAATATCTGCAGCACTTCACTCATCGATGGCCTCGCGTCTTCGGCGTCCTGGATGCACCATCCTCCCACGATGGCAACCCTCTTCACCTAGTGTTCCGGGTCTGCATCGTTCATCAATTTCTTGTCGAGCACACCCATGGCGTTTCCTCTGTTGATCTCAGTTGCAGCCCACGCGGAAAAGCAGAGCTCGTTGGATTCGTAGTCCTCATCCATGTTTCTTCACCCTGCAATTATTTCTAACAATGTCATGCCAAAGTTGTAGACGTCAGCCTTGGTGGTGATGGGCAAACTGGAGAGCCACTCTGGCCCCAAGTATCCTCTCGTTCCTCTCAGATTCGTCATAGCACGACTATACTCTCTCCCTAGCAATTTCGCGAGCCCGAAGTCTGCTATCTTGGGGCAGAAATTGGAGTCCAAGAGAATGTTTTCCGGCTTGATGTCGCAATGGATGATGCATTCCCTGCACTTCTCGTGCAGGTAAACGATTCCACAGGTGGTCCCCACAGCGATGCCGAAGCGCGTCTTCCAGTTGAGCACGTTGCCCTCAATGTCATCATCGCTCTGGGTTTTGTTGAACAAGACGGAGCTAAGAGATCCATTGGGCATGTATTCGTACACCAAAATTCTACTGGAGCCCTGGGTGCAAAATCCCCGCAACCGAACCAAATTAACATGTTGTATGTTTCCACAGGTTCTCACCTCCATCTGGAACTGCTTCTCTCCTTGGCTCACACCCTCCAGTTTCTTAACAGCCACCACAGAGCCGTCTGTTAGAGTCCCTTTGAAGACGGAACCAAAACCCCCACCTCCCAGCCGCTCGGAAAAGTTTTTCGTTGCACTTTGCAGCTCTCTGTAAGTGAATACAATCAACGTTCCGGGCTCGTATTCTGGTGCAGAGAACAGCGAGCGTTTGCAACACCAGAGAAAGAGTATGACAAAAGCCAGAATTGCAAGCAGCGTACCCAAGAGACCACCCACTAAGCCGGCAAGATATGTTTCCCTCTTTTTGGAATTATAAGATGGCACATCAGAGGCATCTAACCGAAGGAACAGAGAGGTCCCATTGGGGGAATCGTAAAGGTTTAGCAATTCACCGAACCACATTACACAACTCTTTAACTGCGAAGTTGTGTTAATTAGAGCATAGGCATACGCAGTGCATGAACAATTACCGAGACAGGCCTCCTTGTACTCATGTTGTTTGTGTATGCCTGATTCTTCGATGAGGAAGATAGATTTGCGCTCGCTCTACAAACCGTCCGTGGAGGGTCGGGTTTCGGGCCCAGCTGCTATGTGGCGTCTTCGAACACAGCAGCTTGTCCACTGCCCTGAATTCCCATTGGCGTGTCATTGGGAACAAATCCCCGCACACATGCACGGCGGTTGTTATTGTTGCGGGGAACCAAAAGGTGCGCCGAGGCCAGCATAAACGTCGCAACGAAGAAGCGGTGAGATCAAGCTCCATTCATTCCGTGTAATGTACACTCGCATTTCTCGGTTTATCCATTAGCATTGTGAGATATATTAATCCCTGGTTTGCATAACAAAAAGTAAAAGACTTGTATGAACCATTATCGAAAACGCTGTAACTATTGAGCGAATTTGATGTCATCTCGAGAGTTTTAGAAAAATATTTTCCATTCCAAACACCGTGTAAGATTTTTGAGATACACAGATCTAGATCTGCAAAACAATAAACAAGCTTGCAAGAGAAGGAAGGAAGCGAGCAAGAATTGATAAAAGAATGAAATTGATTCTACAATAATAGTTTTTGGAATAAATACATAAAAGCAACTAAGTTAAGCTTAGTTGTACATGCAATAACTAAAGCTAACTGAAGCTAAGTGTGCTTTATCTTATGTTAATGTGTACATGTGCCACATGCAAGCAATAAGTTAACTTAACTAAGCAAGTGCACATCACATGCAAGCAGTAAGTTAACTGGAGCTAATCTAGGTGCATGTACACCAACACCCCCCCTTAAGCATAACTTAGGTGAGTGTGATGCAAAATGAATGAGTCTTGGCAACATGGCCATTTTAGGTACCCATATACAATGCATTAAAAAAAAAGGAAAGAGGGAAAACCCAGTGGGAAGAAAACCCCCCCTCAAAATATAATGCAAAAGTAGAGAAAAGACAACTGCTAGGCAGTCGTGTCCTTCACCCCGAGACGATCTCGCAGGAATCGAAACTTCTGCTCAGTGAAAGTCTTGGTGAAGATGTCAGCAATCTGCTCGGAACTAGGACAGTAATGAAGATCGATGATCCCATCATGAATGAGTTCTCTAATGAAGTGCATGTGGATCTCGATGTGTTTGGTCCGCTGCCGCTACACTGGATCTTTGCAAAACTTTAGCGTACTTTGATTATCGCACCAGATGACAGTTGGATGATGGACACTGATCCCAAGCTCAGATAGGAAATGTTGTAGCCAAATTGCCTGAATAGTGGCATTGACTGCTCCTCTATACTCGGCCTCTGCTGATGATAAAGAAATGGCAGCCTGCTTTTTGCTTGACCAACAAATTGGGATGGATCCCAAACTAAGTACATAACCAGAAGTAGACTTGCGATCAATGGTGTCGCCAGCCCAGTCTGAATCTGTGAACCCGATGAGATTCAAAGAACAATTGGCTGCATAATGAATCCCATAGGTGATTGTCCCCTGGACATATCGAAGGATGCGCTTTCCAGTGTTCCAGTGTAACTCATGTGGCTCCTGCATGTATCTGGAAACTGCTCCGACAGCATAGGAGAGATCAGGACGGGAGTGAGTGAGATAAAGAAGACTTCCCACAAGCTGGCGGTACAATGTGCAATCAACCAATGGTGTGTCTTTGCCATTCTCAAGCTTTATCCCTGATAAGAAAGATGTGGCTGCTGCCTTGCAGTCACTCATGTGAAATCGTGCCAAAATATCTCTGGCATATTTTGGTTGAGAAATGGTAATGCCAAAATCACTCTGATGGATCTCTAGTCCAAGGAAGAAATTTAGCAAGCCCATGTCTGTCATAGAAAACCGCTTATGCAATGCAGTTTTGATGTTAGTAATGACAGAAGCTGAACTACCTGTTATCAAAAGATCATCTACGTAGAGTACTATGAACAACAAGGAGTCAATTTTCTTCAGAAAATAAACATTGGAATCAGATTTGCAGCGTACAAAATTTTGAGATAACAAATAAGAATCCATCTTTGCATACCATGCTCTAGGTGCCTGCTTGAGGCCATAGAGAGACTTCTTTAGTTTGCATACCAGAGATGAATTGTGCATGTATCCTGGTGGTTGCTCCATGTAGATTTCCTCCTCGAGATCACCATGAAGAAAGGCATTCTTCACATCCATATGATGCACCTCCCATCCTCTTGCTGCTGCAATGGAGAGAGCTAGCCGAATGGAATCCATTTTTTCCACTGGAGCAAAAGTCTCATCATAGTCAACACCATGTACTTGCTGAAAACCTTTTGCTACCAATCGTGCCTTATATCGACTAACTTAGCCATTTGATGCTTTCTTGGTCTGGTAAACCCACTTGCATCTCACAAATTTGCGATTTGAAGGTAGCGGAACCAAATCCCAAGTCTGGTTCTCAATGAGAGAGTTATATTCCTCATCCACGGCGGCTTCCCATTCAGGATGCCCATTTGCTTCTGCATAAGTTTGTGGATCAGATCCATGCATCATATAGGCATGCATGGGCATGGATGGCTCCATAGCTAAGAGTGCTTGCGGATCTTCCTCAAACAGAGGGATAGATGCAAGATCATCAAGGATATCACTCATGCTACGCCATTTTTGTGTTGAAGGTGGTCGAGAATCTTCTGAACTACGTGCAGAAGTATGATCTCGATGTTCAACAACTGGTGGTCTAACAGGGGTCACAGGAAAAGACTCATCTTCATCAGAATGCTGGTCTGAAGTGTCATCTGCATACTCATCAATGAGTGGTGATGGAAACTTGGTAACAAGTTCATCTACTGGTGCATGCGAAATATCTTCGTCAAACTTTACACTCCTTCAATAAAGAGCTCTTCAGTGTGGATATCAAGCAATCTGTACCCTTTGACTTCATCTGAATATCCAACAAACATGCATGCTTTGCTTTGAGGCTCCAAAGCCTTTCTCTTCTCTGGAGGAATGCGGGCCCATGCTCGAGATCCAAAAATGCGAAAATGACTAACTTCAGGTTGCATGCCAGTCCAAGCCTCAAAAGGTGTTTTTCCAGTAACAGATTTATGAGGAGATCTGTTCTGGATGTATGAGGCACAATTGATAGCTTCAGCCCACAATTTCGACGGAAGAGATCTTGCATGCAACATGCAATTAGCCATCTCTTTCAAAGATCAATTTTTCCTTTCAGCCACGCCATTTTGCTGTGGAGTGTAAGGAACTGTATGCTGCAACTGTATGCCTGCTTCATTACAAAGATTCTTGATATCTTTGTTGACATATTCCGTCCCATTATCTGTGCGGAGTATCTTGATGCGTTTTCCAGACTGATTTTCCGCATGCGCTTTGAAAATCTTTAGATGTTGAAAAACTTTAGACTTGAATTTCAAGAAGTAAACCCAAGTGAATCTCGTGTAATCATCTATAAATGACAACACACATCTTGCTTTGCTCATTGAAAGCACCGGAAATGGACCCATGAGATCACTGTGTACAAGTTCCAAAGGTGAAGAGGCTCTCCATGCATGCCCCTTCTCGAATTTGTCTTGTGGATGCTTTCCAAGAGCACATCCATTACAAACACCATTTGAAAATTCAATGGTTGGCAATCCTTTGACCATTGCTTACTAAGTTGTTGCATATATCTGAAATTCAAGTGCCCAAATATCTCGTGCCAAATCCTACTTTCTTCATTTGCATGCGTAAGTAGCAAAATAGAATCTGATTGAGGAACAAAATCAGAAAATGTATACAGACGAGATTGATCATTTACCTTGCCAGATGCAATCTTCAAATTGGTTTGCATGTCATAAATGCTCACGGAATCTGGGGTAAATTCCACTTTCCTTCCGCTGCCTGTGTGTGTCATCTGATACACTGAGAGAAGATTCACAGAAAGCCTTGGAATATGCAAGACATTTTCAAAACTTCCATCTTCGAATTGCACTCTTCCTTGTCTAGTTGCTGCAACTGCAGAATTATCCCCCATGAGAATGGGAGGACCTGAGTATGCGTGTAGAGAAGAAAAGGATTCCTTTGAAGAAGCCATATGATGTGAAGCTCCTGAATCGATGATCCATTCTTGCGGTGCAGAATGAAGAGCAATCAAAGCATGCCCATTACCTCTTGGATCTGGTGCTTTTTCTCCAAACTTCTTCTTGGCATTCTCTGGAATGTGGTCTCCAAGATTGTGTTGCTGGAGTGTCTGCGCCATAAGATCTATAGTCTTCTTCATGCATGCAGATTCAGGATGAAAACCACGGTGGCAATAATTGCACATTGATTGCCCTTTCGTTCCTTTCTTTTCCTTTGAACCAGATGATCCATCAGGGGGTTTGGGATTTCCTCCCTTTCTTGGATCAGGATCCTTCTTCCCTTTTCCTTTCTGATGGTCTTTGGAATTTGCCTTTCCTTTTGCATGCACAGTAAATGCATGCGCTTTGGAATTTTTAAGTGTGCCCATTTTGATGAGCTTATCTTGCTCATGCATCAAAGACTGAATAAAACAATCCAGTGAGGGCATCTTCCAAGCTGCACCAGTTGCAGATCTGACTGTGTGGAATGTAGAGACGAATATTGCATACTCTGGACCAAGTTTTGATAAAATGGAAAGAATCAACTGATTTTCTTGCTTGGATTTGTCGATCCCGCATCCTTTCAGCTGAACCAACAAGGCTTTATACCTTGTGAAAAAATCTTGAATGTTCTCAAAATTTCTCGGATCTAATGAGTTTAACTCATTTTCGAGAATGTGACCTTGCATTTCATCCTGTTTTCCAAACAATCCTTCCAAAATTTTCCATACTTCATTTGGAGTTGAACATGATTCAACATGAAATAGCAATTCCGGAGAGATAGATAAGCATAGGATGCCGAAGGCCTCGTCCATGCGATTGAAATATCTTGTTTTCTCCATTGCCGATGTTGGTTCAACTTCCGTTTCCATGGTTATTTGAAATAAGCCTCTACTTCTGAGATGAAGTTGAATCTTTGGCTTCCATTCGAAATAATTATATGGAGTAAGAATTGCCGATTGTGGAAACTCCAATTTAGACTCCATTCTTTGTTGTTGCTTCAATCTTCTGAACCTGCAAATAAAATTGCTTGTGCACTGATTACAAATCCCTGTGCTCCGATACCATGTAAGATTTTTGAGAAACAAGGATCTAGATCTGCAAAACAATAAACAAGCTTGCAAGAGAAGGAAGGAAGCGAGCAAGAATTGAGAATAGAATGAAAATTGATTCTCCAATATTAGTTTTTGGAATAAATACATAAAAGCAACTAAGTTAAGCTTAGTTGTACATGCAATAACTAAAGCTAACTGAAGCTAAGTGTGCTTTATCTTATGTTAATGTGTACATGTGCCACATGCAAGCAATAAGTTAACTTAACTAAGCAAGTGCACATCACATGCAAGCAGTAAGTTAACTGGAGCTAATCTAGGTGCATGTACACCAACATAGCTAGTCTAAGTGCATGTACACCAACACACCGTTATCCCAATATTTGATGTGATTCTCCCACAGAAACACGAACTGGTTGACTCCGTTTGGATAAATCACAAGGGCCGGATAAATCACAAGGGAGAAGGGCCCGGAACTTGGATCCCAAGGCGTTCTCCATGACGTCGGCCTCTGGTTCATACTCATCGCCATCCCCGGCAACCACGTATTTCCGGGGTGGTTGAAGCTCTGCCAAATGATTTCAGAGCTATTCTCCGCACTCAGCACGGCCAAGTTGCCAGAATCCGTTATCACAGCTGAAGAAGGCTTCTTCCCGTTTCCACTGGAGGACCAGACTATTGATTCCCCGTACCAAAGAAGGAGACGCCCATCCTCTGTGAGATTGAAGACGCCGGAAGCATTTTGAATCGGCTGCTCTCTGTTGGCCACCCAGGCGATTGTCTGTTCTGAACCCTTGGCATACCAAACACCAACATACCAATTCTTAACGTTGTTGTTGTTGTTGAGACTGAAGAAGCCCACTTCGAAGATACGGTTCTTAGAAATCTTGGTCTCATTACCAGTGAGAGAGGCGCCTAACATTATTCTGTCGGAAGGTGCGACTGCGGCATCTCCAGGGCTGGTCTGAAAAAGGAGGAGGAGGAAGAAAGAACAGACGGTCTGTGAGAGTTGATCTCTCTTACAATTTCCACTGATAATTCTGAAATCCATGAGGTACTCTATTGCCACCCAATACTCCCAAACGGCGTGGCCACCGAACGATAATCAGATAATCAGTGCACTAGTATGCGTGCACAGATGACTGAATTACGGCCCGAAAAGTCCTTACACAGGGCCTGGATTTGTGGTTCCCAGAAGTATAGATAGATATCATTTTAAATAGTAGACTTTTTGGAATATTTTTAATGAGTGGTTCCAAGAAATTAAAGGGTAGATTTTTCCCAGACGTAAATGGACCGCAAGTTCTCGCAAACATTTACTTTTGTAAATTGAATGACCTCAAGAAAATGTACACACTAAAGTCATTTTGACTACTAGAATTTTTAAATTTTGATTTTCTATATGTTTTTAATGAGTGGTTCGTAGAAATTTAAGGGTAGATTTTTCCACTGGACGTCAATAGACCGCAAGTTCTGGCAAGATTTACAAATGTAAATGCATTTACTTCGGGCAGATCGTAAAGTTAATTGTGGAAGAACGTAGTAAATTGTCGATTTTGTTAATGGAAATTAGTAAGGTTAATTCTTGATTTTGCTTTTCTCGCATTTAAGTATTAAAATGTGATAACCAATGAATTTCAAGTTAACTTTTAAAACTGTCGCTGAAGCGTAAGTGTTTTTTAATTAAACTGTATATTAAGTTTTATTTGATGTTTTAAGAATATATATAAAATGTTCAAATATATATAAAAAACAAAGTTTGGTTTTAGTTTTTACAAATTGAAAATGGTTAATTTTTATAAAAAAAGTGATATACTTTAACGAAATTATTTGTTAAACTATGTGAAATTTAACCGAAGTTGCTTACTAATTCGTGTGAAAATTGAACTCTTTAGTCTACTTTGCTTATCAATTGATTAAAATAATAAAGAAGAAATAATTAAAGTAATAAATCATAGTGTAAAAGTAAAAGTAAAAGTAAAAATAAAAATAAATTATAATTATGAAATTCTAAAGTCAATTTAATACTAAATATATATTTATTTTTGAGCAAAAATTAGCTGGCTATAATTTATCTTTGACTAAATTTATTAACTGGTTATTAATTTATCAAATAGGACTAGTCTGGTTATCCGTATGTGGCTACAAGTTATTTTCCTCAACCTATTGTGCTGTTCACTCTATTCATTGTAATCACCGTTTCCAACGCCAATCAAAATCAACAAAATTAAAGTGGAGAAGCATCGTGGCAACCTCATCGTACGTAAAGCATCGAAGCAATTAGAGAGGGATTATATTTTGACAACTTGTTAAAGACTTTTAAACAATTATTTCTATAATTAGAGAGTCTAGATCATGATGCACGACCTTTGAAGTATAGCAACCCCAAGGGGTCTCGGGTATTTCTGTCTTTTCTACTCTGTTGCATAATATATTTGGAGCTATGACATTTTGACAAGGCACAGGGCTGTAAGCGTACATGACCGAAAAGTTTTATCAAGCGAGCCAGATGAATATAAACAAGCGAGGCTGAATCTGATTCATGAACGGAAAGGTTAAACAAGCGAGCCAGATGCATACATCAAGCGAGGCTGATTCATATCACGAGCACAATGTTTTATCAAGCGAGCCAGACGATTATAAACAAACGAGGCTGTTTCATCACAAGCGAGCCGGATATAACTGTATATGGGACTGTTTTCTTCTCAATATCAGTCTTCCCTCGTAACTGCAAAATCATTTTCTTTACATTTTCTGCATATGTGTTTAACACTGTCCAATAGGAATGTTTAAAAAATAGGATATTGGTTAAGGCATGCTAGGATATCAGAGAACCACAATGATTAAAGCCTTTGCCTTTTTTGTAAATGATCTTAGTACTATTGAAATGATAATGCCGCATGGGGTTGATATTATCCCCCTGAATGATGTACCAGTCACCTATCCAACTGCTTATTCACCAATCAGCAGTTTAATGGGTTGACGCTGCAATGATGATTACTCATAGAACTAGTTTCTATTTGAGAATGTATTGAACATGAACTGATATATAGTAATATATGTTAGCGTAAAATAGCAACCCCATGTGTACTTTGAGAGCGACTTTGCATTGAGGGTTAATGAATACAAAATTTCAACCCAGATTAATTATTGTATATTTTAATCATTTTATAATAGTTTGTGGAGTTTATAAATGTTATTATTATTTTTATATATTTTTTTTTAATGGTATGTATTTATATTTGTTTGTATTAATGATAAATAAATAAAATTAAGTTTAAATTTTAAATAATTTTAATATAAATATGTTAATATTTATATTTTTAATTAAAAAGTGAATGATTTGTATAATGCAAGCAGACGTTTTTATCTCTAAAATATTTAAAATATTATTATAACGAAGTGTAATAAAAAGAAAGAACCTTTTTTTTATATAGACTTTTAAAGATGGAATATATTTTTTAAATTAAATTTCATATTTTATTTGAAAAAGGGTTTAGCATGATTATAAGTTATATAAATTTCATTTTACTTGGGAAGAAAATTTTATTTATGTTGGAAGATTAAGCAATAATGTTTGATATTTTGAGGGTTTTTTTGCAAGTTATACAAATGTTATCTTATATAATGGGGAGGGAAAACTTATTTATGTTAGAAGATTAAGCCATGATGCTTGGTACTTCAAGTTAAAAATATATTAAATTAAAGATACATATTACATACAAGGGGAAAATATGGTCGTAAGCCAAATGGCTAAGTGCTATGTTTACATTTAAAAATAAATAAATGAGATTCTCATAATAAGGGGTTGAGTTAGATGTATTTAATTTAGATTAAATAATACATATGAGGAAAAGAGATTCTCATATCCCAACTCTAAATTAGCTAAATAATTCTTTAATCATATAAATATGTACAAATATTACCTAGTTTAATACTAAATACATTTTTTTTTTCAAAATTTGTTTTAATAATTTAATAAGATTTTGTCACACATTTATTATTTTACGTGATTAATAAGAATTTTAATTCAATGAGAGTTTTTGGAAAGTTATTGTTTATTTTTGGAAAAATTCAATTATAATTTTTTTAATCTAATGATTTTCAACTTATTATGAAACAATTCAAATCACTACATTAAAAAAAAGGGTAACATTTAAACTAAATAATAAAGAAAATAAATTTCATTTCAACCAACATAAATAATAAAGAAGATTAAGCAAGAGTAACTATTTTGACCAACTCTAATTTAATTAAACAATCTTTAATCATGATGATGATGGTGGTGGTTAACGTCCACTGAGACCAATCTTTGGTCTATCGGACCTAAAGAAAAGAGTTATTTAGTTTGATTTAAGATTTTATTCCTATGTAAATGAGTCACTACCTATAAGGCATAACTACCTAGTTTAATCATAAATAAATATTTGTTTCGTCAATTTAATAAGATTTTTGTTAGACTTTATTATTTTACTTGTTTAATCAAAAATTTAATTTATTGAGATTTTTATCAAACTCTTTAAAATATATATCTCTATACTTTAGACAGAAAATGTAAAACTTTCTAGAATAATTTAAAAATGTAAAATTTTTTAACTTTCAACAAAAGCATTATCACTTCAATAACACATTATTCAATACAATAAGACATTATTATTGTAACATATTAAGATTAGATTTTCCACTACCACAATATAGAATTACAATTAACAAAATACTTTAATGTACCAATAAATAAAACCTAAATTGATTAGATTCTAAACCTTAATAATTTGTATTAGGTTTTTTTACTTTAATTTAACCATATTTAAACTAAAAAACAAGTACTAACTATTATATCGAACTTGTGAAAAATTAATTTCATTTTTATTCATAAATTAATATTTATCAAAATTACAATTAAATTCAATTTTTTTTATTATCCTGATCTTTAATAACTAATTCCATTGATGAAAATTGATTACTCCTCTTTTCCATTCTCAGAAACTGCCGAAAGCTAGAGCATTCTTATAAGATTTCGTAAAACATTTAAACATAATCATAATTCTAATCTCAATTGTCATGATTTCAAACAATATATACAAATCATTCTGAAGTTTCTTTCACGTACTTAAAATTCGTAAACCAGAATGAACAACACAAAAACATCGAAACGCGTTACTTAAAATTCGTAAACCAGAATGAACAATACAAAAACATCGAAACGCGTTAAGGAGGTGCCACATGTTTAGTGTTAACGACAGAAATGTTAAGCAGCTATACCCACAGCAACGCTAGAAAAAAACACGTTACAAGGTCGAATATTGTAGTATTTTACGATTACTCTCATCTTAAGCAGTGAAAATAGAATTTCATCCATTGTTTTCTTCGCATGGATGCACATGAAGATATCACATTCTTACTAATTAAAATGATATTAATATTAAAATCTAAGGCTAAGTATAATTGGTTGAGATATTTGTAACTTACCCAATTCTAATTTGATTTTTAATATCTGAAACCAACGAGTACTCTAGTGCCACCCAATACTCCCAAACGCGGGTCTGGCCACCGAACAATAATGAGTGCTCTATACCTTACACTTGAACGGCCTGGATTTGTGAAGGGCCTCGATTTTCTAGAATTATCTTCATTAGTGGTTCTTAGAAATTAAAGGCCATATTTATGTACAGCAAGTACTGGCAGCAACATTTACGAATGTAAATGAATTGATTCCCCGCAGAAGTTAAAGCAGGCACATCATTCAGCACTGGCATTTACTTTCCAGGTGAAGTCGATAATATTTGTTTGAGTGAAAATTAATTATTATTATCATTATAATTAGTAATGTCATTTTGAGTCTTGAGAAATATATTTTCCAAATTTTGATTTTTGATTTTTACGTTGGAGGCGTTTTCTTTGCGGGCTTGGGGTGAGCAAACACTGTTCACCTCAGCCAATCAAAACGTTTCTTTATCGTCTTTTTATCCCGTTATATTTTAACACGTTGCGAAATAGTATTGAGTGAGGTCGCGTTATGGGTGGGTGTTTAAGTCATCTGCGTGTCCTCTGGCCGTCCTCGATCGCCACAATGGCTCGCATCCAAGGTAGCCGGATCGATCTCGAATGCAATTGTGCATGTATTATAAACGTTGTAGAATGTCCTGAAAATCCAAAGCCTCTGCCCGTCTGGCTGGCCTCGTCGAGAATCCGCAGGAGTCGATCCCTGACCTTGACGACTCGCAGAACAAATTCGCGAAGAGTGCAAATTTTCGGAGAGAGCGAGTGTTCAACTCGTACGTGGCAACATTGTGCTGCAATTTCCAAGCATTTCCGTCGGAATTAAAGATTTCTACTGCGGTTCGAATTGCTATTTGCGGAGATCGATTTATTTAACAAGAAGACGAGTTGTTGATTACTATAGTACCGAAATTCTTGAGATAAGAGGCCAAATAATTATTGCTGAGGGTCGAATTGCCTCTCTGTCTAGAGGTCAATTTAGCCCATCTAAGATCAGTCTTGTGTTAGAAATTAACGCAAATCGAGAGCATAAATTATAGGAATTATTCATCAGTATGATCATTTCTGGGTTGAAAGCACTGGTTTCAAATTTATTTGTAGGGACAAGTTGATTGCTTTGGTTCATGAAAGCTAATACACCGGATTACATTGAAGGGCCACGAGGCCACACTGTTTTGTGGAGAAGTATCATATCTCAGGCGTATCATAGGTCTCGTCCGAGATCATAGATTCGCAACAGAATTCAATACCATTATCGAAATCAATGTCTGTGTATCTGTTTGAAGAGGTTTACCTGCAATATGAGATGGCGGTGCTATGCAATTTCCTGTGGACACAGCAAGCATCGAAGCCTCCAGGATGCACCTAGGATGCGCCCACCTCCAGTAAGTTATTGTGCACTATTTGATAGCATTCCTGCACTCTTGCTAATACAACATAGCATTATACACAATTCTGGGCTAGTATTATACACGAATTCTTCTTCATTCCCAATTAAAGTTTAGGTTTTCTGCCAGCGTCTTTCGCTGCCTCCTCTTATGACGGTGGATGACTATAAAGTTAGAACACATGATCCAAGCCTGTATTATTTCTATATTTCTTTGGGTCACAGAGACGTTTATATGGTCACAAATATTACTTCAACCATTATTTTCTTGCTTAAACATTATGTCATATTTGTCATTTAATAGATCAAAGATTTTTCAGGTTACCGATCAACACAGACGCGAAAAGATCAACGCTCATATATTTTCTAAACGCATAGTCTACCACCATCGGTTGCCCATAAACACAAACAACCTTGCAAATAAGTACCCCAAGCTAAGGTAACATCTGCAATTTCTGCCAAGCGTCATTCCATCACAAGGATGACAGATAATGAAGTATATGCACGAAAAATCCCACCAACCAGTTTAAGATAAACGGATTTTGTGGTCACTAAAAAAAGGGAAAAAGGAAGGAAAATCGCACTGCTCCACTTTTAGATAAACAAAATTTTTGGTCAGTCGACAGAGTGGAATATTTATGAAAGACCGAAGCCGAAAGTAATATCTCATGAGAAACCAAGTAACATTCATTACAGCAGAAAGCAATAACATCTTTATTTTAAGTCACTTGCAATTGTTATGAAAGTTTGGCTAGTGTTGGTTGTAAAGAATGTATTATACACAATTCTGGGCTAGCATTATATTTTTCTTATACACAATTCTGGGCTAGCATTATACAGGAATTCAAGTTCAGGCCACTTTCTTTCGCTGCCTGAAAGTTTTGTTTTTCTGCATATTAATTTTACTAGACAAACGTTACATTTGTACCTATCCTTTTATTTTGTTTTAATTTCTATTGTGCGTCGAAGCTTAAAGAACCTACGAGCACATGCAAATTGCTGAATAGTTCGTTTAAATGGCAACGCCTCCAAAGCGACCGCTTAAGGCCAGACATGCAGAAGACTAATAAGCAAATCCTGCAATAAGTTAAGGAAAATTGTAACACATTCTCGACATTGAAGTCGAACAGACGATCAATAATCCACAATCGGATGTATGAAAAATGCAACCCATTCAATATTACCAGCTTAGGGTTTAAGAAATTGAAGTACTTACTTGGCTTTAGGAGGCAGCATTGCGGTCATGGAAACCCGGCGCGATCCGGAAAAATCTACAGGTAGTGTGGTGTTGAGCTTGACGCCATATGGAAGAATGGCGAAGGCGCAGGGCAACCAGTAGCAAACGAGGTGCCATATTTGTGAATTCCAATGGGTTCTACAACACAAGCAGTGGATGCCACCACTTAAGTTCGCGGGCTTTGAGCTCCACTTGGCTGATTGCATGCTAAATGGAGAACAAATATCATAGTCATGTTTCTGCTCAAAACTTCGAAAGGGTCTGTCCAAATCAACCAACTATTGGTTTTTATTCATGCCTCACATTTCAGCTTTGTTAAGTTCTCATTTTTTAAGGGTTTAATATCATTATTATACAAAAACTTGTCGCCCCATATTTCATTCAATTCATCGCATGAGGTAGCTTTGGGACCTTTGAGTACTGAGCGCAAAACCCATGCGGAGGCCACGCACAGAGAATAGATCAATGTTGTTGGAGTTTGATGATATTCTCAAATCTATAGTGAATTGTTTTTCATGCTTATGTATGTCTACTCACTGCTTCAAGGTTATAAAGTGAAAGTCTTATCTTTCATTCTCATCATGGGTCGAAATTTACTTTACAGGGAATAAGTTCTCACCATTAATGTGCTCCTACAATTTCATTTTAGAATTTGATAAAATATATCCATTTTTCAGTCTATGCCACTTTTGATTTGTGTAAATGCTTTGTGCACACGTTATGTCTTTGATTCAAAATGTAGTAAAAATAATAATAATAAACGGGTTCATTTCAATTTGGTCATCCATTAAAAAAGAAACCCTACCTTTAGACTTGGAATAAGCTATGCATATTGTTGTCTCCCTATTCCTATTTAGTTTTATTCCCTTTTGTGTGTTTTTGTGTGTGTTAAAAACTTAGTGGTTTACTTGCGAGACAACAATTGGCACTGGATTGTTTTAACTACCTGTCCATAATTAGTCTTTCAAAATATCTCAACTTATATTTTAGAGTTCTTGTTTTTTAGATGCTAAATATTTTCTTCAAGCTCCGCAAGGCAGGACTTGCTTCTTTGTAGCCCTCCTTGTTTTTACAATGAATCCCCATTGTCATGACTGGTTCAAATTGTGATGATTTGAATTTGATTCCTTCACCTATGTATAACACATTTTATAGAGATGATCAACAAAACAAAAGCAGAACGAAGGAAGCGTGCTGATATTTTATTATACAAAAATTTTTAACTTCGACTCCATATTTATGCCACGACCGTGCAACATTTTTTGCCTTCTAATAACGATAGAATTTCCATTATCAATCATAATATTATAACTACTTGACTCAACTTGTTAGCCAACACTAAGCATTCTCCTTCTGAATGTGAAAAGCTTCCAACACTAAACAAAACCGTATATCAGAGCCTTTGGACTCATTTTCCTCATATTACATTCTTAGTAACACTTTGAAGCTCGGATTTTGGTTCCAAAATTTAAACTCTGCGTCTATTGAGCATAGAGAATCTGAACTAGCTTTCAGGAAAGAAGATGAACTTGTTGAGGATTGAGTTCTTAGACACTCAAGTGATGTAAAACCGGACCACGAAAATAAATTTCCCCTTTTAAGGATAGTTGAATTAGAGTGTTTTTTATTTTTTTTATTTAACACGATCTCATAAATGTGTTATTTATTTTATAAGGGATTGGGTTGGATTGCAAAAAAGTTGACATCCCCTCAAAGAATTCACTTTGTTTGATTTAATTTTTTCAGTATTCCTCTTTTTTGGAAGTTGCTTGGTAAAAAATTTCCTAAGGTTGGGGGTGCACTACATAACATGGATTTCTTTTGGATCTAGTGTCAGACCTGGGGGCTATATATGCTGCCAAATTTATTTTCCATGTTATTTTGAGATCTGTGGTCTATCTTGCTGGGTGTAAATAATGAAATCTAAATATGAGGTATATAGAGTTTACTTTATTGAGTAATAAGCTTGAGAGATTCTTAAAGAAGTTTTTGTACAATGTGTACCTTTTTCATTGGTGTTTCTTTATTTATTCAATTTAAATTCAAATTAGAAGTTTATTAACATTCACTAATAAATTGGATTATTTGGTAGTGAAAACATTTATTAATATTAATAAAGAAGTATATAATGTAAATAATGTAATTAGAAAATAAACTCCCCGAACATCAATTAAATTATACAATTTTATGTTTTTACCAAAAATAAATAAATAAACGGATTTCGGATGAAGTGCCCTCCCAAATAGACACGTCTATATTTCTCGACCAAGAGAGAAACGAGTTTAAACCATGTTTCTCAATGCCACCGATTCAAATTAAAACAGTGTATTAACTAACTTACTGATCCATAATTAGCCAAAAAAATGGGACAGAAAATGACAATATTTTTGAAGTAAAAAATTTGAAGTCTGGAAAACATGTTTTGCCTCGACATTGGCATTTTGTTTACATATTATGTTTTTAATAATGCTTACACTGCTGTTGCTTAGTTCCACAAGTTTCGGAAAAAATTGGTTGCAAAAGGATTTTGAAATCTAACATTTGAATGTAATAACAGTGAAGTATGCTTTTACCAAAATAGTGAAGTAAATTGGAGCTAGAGCCTTTAGGATGGTAAATGTAAAGCCAAACAGTCTATTAACTAACTAACTGACCAATAATTAACCACAAAAAAATGGGACAGAAAATGACAATATTTTTGAAGTCAAAATTTTGAAGTCTCGAAAACTTGTTTTGCCTCAACATTGGCATTCAATGTTTACATATTCTGTTTTTAATAATGCTTACACTGTTGCTGCTTAGTTCCATAGGTTTCTAAAAAAATTGGCTGCAAAAGGATTTTTCTATCTAACATTTGAATGTAATAACAGTGAAGTATGCTTTTACCAAAATAGTGAAGTAAATTGGAGCTAGAGCCTTTAGGATGGTAAATGTAAAGCCAGCTTGGTTTAATGTGCTTAATTGAACTACAGCTTCTTGGTAAGATTGAAGAGTTTTCACTACCCAAATCTGTTTACTGCAACGTGGATAAGGTTGTTTAGTGGCTTGTCTATTCCAAAAGTGTGGATTTTTGTGGCATTTCAATCATGGCATTTCTTACTTTTTTGTGCTAGATTGTAGCTCTCATATTGTAAGCAGAATCAGTCACACTGATGTGCTTGACATTCTCTCCCAAGCCCAAGTAACAATATACCAGATCCCAAATAACAATATACCGATATACATTGAAATTGTCCTTTTGATCATCTCCAAGGGAATGACGAATTAGCAATAGTACTAAATTTGTTGCAAGGTCATAAGAGTCTTCATCCAAAGTTAATATACAATAATGATAAAAAATGAAATAGAGGCATATCATCATGACAAGGGTAATTCCATGGATGAGGGAAGATGTTAATGTGTGGGTTTGAGAGTTCTGGAAAAGCGTAGAAAGGAAACGTCCCCCAAAATTATAGAGGTTGTAATTTTCTTACTCTCGTGATTTTTTCCATAGTGGATACGCAAAATATGGAAGAAAGCCAAAGAAAATTATTAAGTCGGATTAGGGAGTCCTAAAGCAGCCTTACGGAGTTTTTGATTTGAATTTGTAGCATTAATATTGGGTATCTTAGTTTATGATGCCTCAAACTTGAGTGACTTTATTCAACACGAGCTTCAGTTTGTGGCAACCAATATCAATTCGATTTCTCGAGATTTGATAGTGATTGACAACCATTTCTGTATCCTTCTACTCAAATAGGTCAATGAGCCTCCTTGCTAATGCGAGCTCAAGTAATGTTTGCTCAAGAAACTATCAAAGATATGTTTCTCATAATTCACACCTCCTCCTTTCGGCGTTCCCTTGCACCTCCCGATGCAATTGCTAGTTTATATTTTTTATTGAGTGGTTAGTGGATATTGAAGAGTAGATAGTAGATTTTCCACATTTTGATTCTCTATATTTTTTAATGAGTGGTTCGTGGAAATTGAAAGGTAGGATTTTCTCAGACAGAAAGAAATGGACCGCAAGCTCTGGAAAGATTTACAAATGTAAATGGATTGACTTCTGCTAGAAGTACACCTACGTATTAAATTTAATTGTCGATATTGTTAATGGGAAATAGTAAAGTTGATTATTTATTTTGATTTTTCCGCATTTACGTATTAAAATGTGAAAAACAATCATTTTCAATTGAACTTTAAAATTTGTAGCTCATGCATAAGTATTTTTAATATTTGATGGGTTAAGTGGATTATTTATTATAGGGATATAAAATGTTTAAACCGATATTAAAATAGATGTTTGGTTGGGATTTTCATAAATTGAAAATGGATAAAGGGTCACTACCCGTGAAATTTATCACAGCTTCCAATGTAGGGATTGTTTATCATGGTAGCTTAGATCATGTGCATTTTAGTGGTGTAGTGGTTAAATTACTAGTATTATTGTAAAATCAATGATGATGAATGAGATAAAGAGGTTATTTTGTAAAATTGACTCTAGGTATATTATTTATTAGAGGGCTATTGTGTATGAAGTAACTATTTTAAGAAATTGAGTGGAAGTATAATTTAATATAGATGGTTGTCTAGTTGTGTATCTAGGGAAGGATCCTTCATTTGTTGAAGATGTGGGAGTGGTCTTCTCATGAGGTTATGCCATAGTTTTGGCACATTGTGGAGAGTGGAATTCAGGAATCCAACTTGTCTACTACACCTTTACAAGGGTTATGAGACAAATTGATAAAGCTCGTTTTATACGATTTCAAAGATGTTTAAAGAAGCCAATGAAAACTTTGCACACAAGAAGATCAAAGGCATGTACTTGTTAAGATCAATCCAACTAAAATAGTTCCTATTTTAATGTTTAGATGAGAGATTTGCTCAACTAAGTGATTATGTGATTTTCTCATTAAGGTAATGATGTCTTGATCATAATTCTATTTAATCATTTCTCACGTGATTTTTATCATTCAACCCCTAACTATATTCCTTATTCAACTCATCAATTTGATTTAATTACATTGTATGTTCGAATTTGATGTCAGCGGGACTATAGTAATGACTCTTCCAAACTTAGAATTTAATTTTTGATTAGTCCCATAGCACCTATCCCGTGATTACACATTACTGCAGTTTTGTTTAATTTAAAACTTGGATTCTCCGTAGTCTCAAATATCACATTCGTTTTAATGGGAGGACACTTGGATTCCTTGCCCACCGTCGATGGCTTAGATTTTGATCAACATTCGTGGGGATATTTAGGGTAGTTAGGGTATTCCCTACCCCCTCAAACCCTAACTGATTTCATTTGGCGTCGCAACTCGACAAACTCCCTCTCTGCAACTTCGACACTATGCGGTTTTCTCCGTGGATTTCTGCCTCACCTGGTAAGTGGTGATGCCTCCAACCTCGCTATGGCTCTGCTCCAGCATTGTATTATCGTTTTATATTTTACTTATGACATTTTTGCTAGGGTTTAAAGGATATGTGTATGTATGTCTTTATTTCCCTCTTGACTCCATTGAGTATCCTCTGTTACGAGGGATTTGCATCCAACGAATTGTACTTAAGTCACCAAGGAGCATGTCACAAATTTGGGTCTTCGTCCATGGTGTTTTAGCTCACGCGGCTGAAACATGTAAGTTAAATTTGTTCCCGGTTCGATGCATTCTTCTAGCTTTTCCCTGTTGATTGAGACTAATTTAGCTTTTTCTTTCATTTTCTTAAGTTGTTGCCTCCAAGTTCGTTGAGCACACCTTCTTGGGTCTCAGAAGGTAAGCTACAGTCTCCATTTGTTATCTAAATCTTCATTCTATGGAATGGGTTTAATATTTTAATTTCCCCGAGACTAATTTTCTTGCTTTTGTTTTATTGGTATTGTCGAAACCACTCCCAATTCCATAATTTTTCATGTCCATGATTACCCTCCCAGTCTAAAGCCCTTCATCTCTTCTCTACATGTATTCCGAGGCTCTTCCGAGAAACTAGACTCCTCGTTTCTTACAAGACTGTCCTTTAAGGTTTTCGGACATATGTTTTATGATTTGATTTTAAAGAGCTTGAAGCTCTAAGTTCGGCTTTCAGTTCTTTTGGAAAAAACCCTTCAAGGGCTTAATGTATAATTCTAGACTTATTTATCCCTTCTTGTTTTGTCTAAACTGTGTGCTAGTTACTTATCAGTAATACTGCAAACATTGCATTCTCGTAATGGTATTTTGACTTTGTGGGTTTTAATGGAATAGCCCCTTTGTTCCTTCTTTTTTTATTTTTCTACAATGTTGTGTACTCGTTGTCAAAATTGCAAATCTTGTTAAATTATAAATAGTATGGAACAATTTTAAATTATAAATAGTATGGAACAATTCTTTTACGAACTCTGTGTTTTTATCATTCTGGCATTTCCTTTGGAATATATGTTATAATAGGCATGCGGGTTTGGCTTGAAACTTAATTCAGAACACTGTTCATTAATGTACATGAATAACCCTTATCAGCTTAAGTGATTTATTAATTTTTCTTTACTGTTTTATGCTCAAGCACTCCTTGCTAAGTTCACCTATATGTGGAGATTATTGCACTCTGTTTATAGATCTATGTATATTATCACAGAGATTTATTTCTTCCCGCAAGGGATTTCAGTTGTAACTGTAAATGTTTATCCTTCTCTTATTTTCAATATCAGATGTTCTTTGTTTTCTTCTTGATTATTGAATAGATATTATCGTACTTGCAATTTAAATAATTCTGGCAAATAGCTCTGTAGTGTTATATTTTTCCATTCATTCTCTGTTTCTGGATTTTTACTTCAGTTATAATCTTTTCATAGTAGGAGGGTTTAAATAGGTGACCTGACCACCTCTAGAGGGTTAATACCAAACCCTCAGTTCGAGTAATTACTCATGTTTTCTTCTTCATCATAACTACTGTCCCATTTGGGGAATTCCTCCCTGAATGGACTAACTTTCCACCCTGTTATTTATTCTCTTTTTATAAGATTTTCCGCTATTGTGCTGCTGGTTTTTTTCATTAAACAACAAAATTTTCTAGGAAAACTTGTTATACAACATTCAGAATGCTAAGCGTTCATACTTGTCTTTTCCTATAACTAAGCTTTTTCATTGCCATAAAAATAAACTAATTACATAGAATGACATACTTTTAAATATATTTGTGAGAACTCAATATTCCTTTTCATTCCAGTCTTGTAATACTCATCTCAGATAAGCAAGGCTAATGGCATCCTCCCAACTGTGAGAGTGGAAATGATGTCCACAGCTCCCCTTGTGCTCCTCACCAAAGTAGAATTGCATAGCAGTTCTCCAGGAGGAAGACCTCAAGACCCATGTCCAATCTCTCCTCCAATGTCAAGTTGTAGAGTTCCACTAGCTTCTACCAGCTCTGGACACTCTCACTATTAAGATTTCTAACTGTTTCTTTTTCCTTGAACATAACCCCTTTCATTCTCTAGGATTTTCATTTTATCCTCAAAGGAAAGGGCACTTCCAATAACTGCTTAATCCAACTACTCTGGAATCTTGGAAAACTTTTACCATCAGTTTATGAAAACATGCCATAATTAAATATTTTATTCAAAAGAAAATAACTTTAGTTCATAACTTGATTAACATGCTTGTTAATCCTATTTAATTTAAAAATAAACTCCATTGTCAAAATTGAAATGTCTTTTAAGGAAATTAAATCGAGGTGTTACAGTTTATATTTAGAGTGTTTGGTTGAATTTGATGATTTTTTTGGTCAAATCATTTTTTTTGGTTTCAAAATGAGTTTCTGATTGCATCCTAATTAACCTTGGCCCACTCTAATTGTGAAAACTTGAAAATTGAATCATGTGATTTCAATAAATCCTAACAAAATCAGAATTCAAAATATGCAGATTTTATTTATATTTATTATATTTTCAAAATATTTTGAAATCTTAAGGTTACATCTTTCATCGTTCAACAGCAGATTAAGAATACAACTTTCACGTTCGACATATCAATAACAGTAGTAGGACAACAGGGATTTGGATAGTTACATTATTCTTACAAGTTCGATAATGCTATAAAATATAAAATATTTAGATGAAAATCCAAGTAAATAGAAAATACTGGAAGGTTCTACATCCTACTGGCTAGAGTATCACTGTTATTGTTGTGTGCCGAGGCTAAATCTTTATCCCAGAAGAAGACAAGTGTATTGTTGGCTTTTAGGGCCAAGCTCTGTAAAGAGAGTGGAAGTGGAGGAAGAGGGGGAGCATCAAGAATGTCTTCCAATATCTACAGCAGTTCACTCATCGATGGCCTCGCGTCTTCGGCGTCTTGGATGCACCATCCTACCATGATGGCAGCCCTCTTCACCTGTTCCAGGTCTGCATCGTTCATCAATTTCTTATCGAGCACACCCGTGGCATTTCCTCTGTTGATATGAATTGAAACCCATGTATAAAAGCAGAGCTCGCTGGATTCGACACCCTCGTTCATGTTTCTTCGCCCTACAATTATTTCTAACAACGTCATTCCAAAGTTGTAGACGTCAGCCTTGGTGGTGATGGGAAAACCGGAGAGCCACTCTCGGCCCAAGTATCCTCTGGTTCCTCTCAAATTCGTCAGATCACGACTATACTCTCTCCCTAGCAATTTCGCGAGCCCAAATTTAGTCACCTTGGGGCAGAAATTGGAATCCAAGAGAATGTTTTCTGGCTTGATGTCGCAATGTATTATTCGTACACCAAAAGTCAATTGGGCATGTATTCGTACCCAAAAGTCTATGGGAGCCCTGGGTGCAAAATCCATGCAGTTGAACCAAATGAACATGTTGTATGTTTCCACATGTTCTCACCTTCGTGTGGAACTGCTTCTCTCCTTGGCTCACACCCTCCAGTTTCTTAACAGTAACCACAGAGCCATCTATTAGAGTCCCTTTGAAGACAGAACCAAAACCCTCACCTCCCAGCCGCTCAGAAGATTTCTTCGTTGCACTTTTCACCTGTCTATAAGTGAATACAATCAACGTTCTTGGCTCGTATTTTGGTGTAGAGAACAACGAGCATTTGCAACACTAGAGAAAGAGTATCACAAAAGCCAAAATTGCAACCAACGTACCCAAGAGACCACCCACTAAGCCGGCAATACATGTTATCCCCTTTTTGGAATTAAAATATGACACATCAGAGGAAGCTAACCGAAGGAAGAGGAAGGTTTTATTGGGGGAATCGTAGAGGTTTAGCAATTCACTGAACCACATTACACAAGTCTTTGAGTGCGAAGTTGTTTTAATTAGAACATAGGCATACGCAATGCATGAACAATTGCCAAGACAAGCCTCCTTGCACTCATGTTGTTGCCCATTGGACAAAATTCTTCCGTTGGGGGGCATATATTTGCTTCTCAACTCTATAAACACGTCCGTGGTGTTCCGATTTGGAGAGTGGTTGCACTGTAATGGTGTCTTCCGAACACAACTGCTAGTCCACTGACCAGATTCCCATTCTCACGTGTCCTTGGGAACAAAGCCCGACACACACATGCAGGACTGAACATTGTTATTGTTGCAGGAACCAAAAGTTCCGCAGACGGCATAAACGTCACACTGAAGAGCGGGTTGTTGCCAAATCAAACTCCATTAATTTCCTGGCATAATTTACACTCGAATTTCTCTAGATTTATCCATTACAAAATGTGACAGAATAGTTAATCCTTGGTTTTCATAACGAAAAGTAAAAGACTTGTATGAACCATTATCGAAATAGGTGTAACTATTGATCAAATTTGATGTCATCTTAGGAGTTTGGGAAAAATATTTGCCATTCCAAACACCATTATCCTAGTATTTTGTGTGATTCTCCTACATCAACACAAACTAGTTGACTCCGTTTGGATAAATCAAGGAGAAAGGCTCTGGACTTGGATCCTAGGGTGCTCTCCATGACGCTAGCCTCTCGTTCATATTCATTGCCATCCCTAGCAACCACGTATTTCCCAGGTGGTTGAAGCTCTGCTACATGATTTCAGAGCTATTCTCTACACTCACCACAACCAAGTTTCCAGAATTCGTTATCACAGCTGAAGAAGGCTTCTTCTCGTTTCCATCAGAGGACCAGGGAATTGATCCCCCATACCAGAGAAGGAGACGCCCATCCTACATAAGATTTAAGACGCCGGAGGCACTCTGGATCGACTATTGTCTGTTGGCTACCCAGGTGATTGTCTGTTGTGAACCCTTGGCATACCAAACACTGACATACCAATTCTTAACGTTGTTTTTATTGGTGAGACTGAAGAAGCCCACTTCGAATATACAGTTCTTTGAAATCCGGGTCTCATTACCAGTGAGAGAGGTGCCTAACATTATTCTGTCAGAAGATGCATCTGCAGCATCTCCAGGGATGGTCTGAAGGAGAAGGAGGCGGAGGAAGAAAGAACAAATGGTCTATGAGAGTTGATCTCTTTTACAATTTTCACTGATAATATTGAAATCCATGAGGTCCGCTCTCTCCAGCCTAATAGCTAGCCCTACTAGGTCAAAGTCATCTGTGGTTACTTTTGCTGGTCTCTTTCTCAGCCTTCGGAGATCCAGTGGAGTGATAACATCTTACTCTATTGCCACCCAATACTCCCAAGCAATGTGGCCACCAAATGATCATCAGATAATCATTGCAGTATGCCTTCACAGTTGACTGAATTACAGGCCAGAAATTTCTTAGACCTAAAGGGCCTGGATTTGTGGTTCCCAAAAGTATAGATAGATCATTTTAACTAGTAGATTTTATGGAATATTTTTAATGAATGGTTCCAAGAAATTAAAGGGTAGATTTTTCCCAGACATGAATGGACTGAAAGATCTCGCAAACATTTACTTTTGTAAATGGAATGGCTTCAAGAAAATGTACACACATACGTATGTAAATGGACCGCATGTTCTCGCAAACATTTACTTTTGGAAATGGAATGACTTCAAGAAAATGTATTGACATATGGAGTAAAGTCATTTTGACTAGTAGAATTTTTAAATTTTGATTTTCTATATGTTTTTTTTTATGTTTTTAATGAGTGGTTCGTAGAAATTTAAGGGCAGATTTTTCCACTAGACGTAAATAGACTGCAAGTTCTGGAAAGATTTACAAATGTAAATGCATTTACTTTTGTAACGTAGTAAATTGTCGATTTTGTTAATGGAAATTAGTAAGGTTAGTAATTGATTTGGTTTACAATTTTGTAATCAATTTTGTAATCCTAGTGCTATCATGAATGATTCATACTTTTTGGATAATATTGCATATACCCTGTTCTGGAACAAAAAAAAATGTTCGTGGAGAATGGCTTGTTTCGGAGGAGGAACTCCACCGACGTTGTTGCTAGAACTTTGTTTGGTGCTGGCCAATTGTTTCAGATTGAGTATGGAGTTGGAATTTGTATAGAAGAAGATTCATAATAAGCAAGATGTTGCTCTTGCTGCACGCAATGTTTTTTCTCACATTTTGTGGATTCTGAGAGAGTTTAAGGTTGTCGGAGGATTTCAAAGGTAAGGTTTTTGAGGTCATAATTGCTATTGGGTGGGTTATGGATGAAAGAAGTTGGAGATTATCCGCAGGTTCATGAAACCCTGCATAGAGTAAGTTTATCGTATAGTCATCCATATCTGCAAAACTGTGGCCATATGGAATAATGTTGAGGCACTTGGATTAGGAGTGGTGGTATTGTTTTGTTGATGCTACGAGCTAGTTATGAATGTGGAGATGATGGTAAAAGATCCTTGGAAAAGTGACAAGATGATTGAATGATTGTAGGGGTGGTGGGTTTTTCTTTAAGTCTATTGGGTCTCATCTGTGATTGATAAACTGAGTTATTTGGCTGTATTTACGATTTTACTACCCATGTTACGGTGTTTAAGGGCAATCCTAAATTGTTTTCTTCCTGAGGTGATCACTTTCCCGGTTTCCACTGAATCCCCGCAAGGGTCGTTTTGTTGGTGGCAGTCACTAATTATCTATAGGCCTTGTAGAATCTTGAAAATCAAAATCTACGAGAGGTGGTGGAATATTAGGATATGTATCTGCTACTGTTGTGCCAAAATTTGATGGGTTTCTGATTTTGGCCTACTCTGGCACCAGTGTTTTTCCTGTGACATGTTTCTCGGTTTTCTTGGTTATTCCGGGAGCTGGGCCTCCGATTTTCGGGACTGATTTTTTTTTCAAATTTCTTTCTGAGGTGAGTTGAATGATTGAGGGGGTAGGGTTTGTTGTCGAATGGTCCATAGTACTAAGGCAGGTGAATTTATCAACATCAAGCCAAATTTCCCATGCTCCTTTGATTTTCTGATAGGGTATGTGGAGGTAGCCCTCGTTGGATCGTAAGGGTTTATTAAGTGCCATTGATATTAGACGTACTTTCTCTTCCTCTGGATTTATGTGCCTTGGGCCTTACCATTAATGGCATATGGTTAAGGTGGGTGGCGATTGTATTTTCCTTTAGGAGTGGCTCGTTTTTGCATTATTTATGGAGACAAGTGGCACGTTACCGGATCCCGAGACAGATGATTTTAATGAGGAATTTCTACATTCCATTGTGTTGGCGGAGGCTGGAGTTACTTCTGCCACCTACTCCATTCCTCGTGCCCACTCTTCTCTTTTTGCTTCCTTTGTCACACCGAATTCTTATGTTCTTGAGGGAGTGTTGGCTGGTACCGAGACTTTGGTGGTAGAGAACCCTATTAACTCGAAACATATCACCAGGCAGAGGGTGGTGAAGCCTTTCAAAACCAGATCAAATTGTAGACTATTAAGCTTTGGGTGCGATGTAATGTGGGAAAGGGCAGATAGTTTGCTATCGCGAGCGGTAGTGGGTAAATGGCACTTTGCAACCTACAGTTTTGTTGATCTGCAGCAGTGGTTAATGGTGGCTTGGCAGAAGATCATCGGGTATGAGCCAAGGGTTAGAATATTACCAAATTGTTGGTTTTGTTTTCATCTTATTAAGAATGAGGATGTGCTGGTGATCTTACAACGTACTTGGATTCACAGGAGGTTTTTCTCATCATTGAATCGTTGGACCATGGATTTTCACCTAGTGGAAAATGCCCTGAGGAATCATATGCTTTAGGTTAAACTGCCAGCCTTACCCATACAATTATGGTTGACTATGGTGCTTCAAACAATCGGTAACAGCATTGGCTCCTGTCAATTTTTCAACCCCAAGTGCACTAGTATCTTTGATAAGAGAGTAGCATGGATCATGGTGGAGGTGTCCTTTGCAGAGGGACTACCAAAAGACATTGATTTAGAATGGGAAGGTACGACGTATCGTCAAAGTCTAGAATAATGGCAAACACCCTTCCGTTTCCACCTCTGTCATGCCACGGGACACTTGATGTGGTCCTGCTCACGTTGGCGCTTTGACCAGAGCAAAGGAGACCATGGTAATGCTGGCGGTCGGATGGCTTCTTATTGGGGTAAATCGAAGACCACAATTTCGACGCATCCTCTGGGTAAGTTCTTCTCCAATCCACCTCTCCAGTTACCGGTTAGTGAAATTAAAGGGGTGGCAAAGTGTTGTGAACCGGGATTGGTTAAATTAAGTGACTATGATTAGGGTGTGAGTTTTCCTATGAATATGGGGGTTAGTGAGTCTTCTGATGGTCCTGCTCTCGACACTAGGTCTGCTGGGGTATTTTTCAGGCCTTCAATTTCCATCCCTCACCCTTCTACCCTTGCTACTCAAATCTCGATCCCTTCAGCTGGCCCTTCTCCCGACCCGGCTCCTCTGTCACCTGCCTCTGTGACCCTTTCTCCATCAGGAATGGGCCCTACACTTTCGCCCAGGAATTCGGTTGGTAGTGACTTAGGACTGTTGCTACTTAACCTAGATGCAAACTTGGTACCCCTGACCATGGACACCGATAAGCCATCGTCGCCTCGGCTGCTCCTCAGTCCCTCATCTACTTCGAATGTCATGATTAGAAGGGGGAAGGGCCGCCCTCAGGTTAAAAATAAATCTTTATCATCGACTGTCTCGGGCGGGGACTTGGAGGATGGGAATTTCAGAGACATCCCGTCACTCTAGCTTTAGATAGGTTACTTAGAGCGTTGAACCCTACTGTGGATGTGCCATGATTCGTTTGATATCGTTGAACATTAGGGGTTGGGAGGTAGCGATAAATTCCTACTTATGAGGGATTTTTTCTTGAAGGATAATCCTTCCATGATTTTTATACAACATTCTATGCATTCTGCTGACCGATCCATTTCTTGTTTCCTTGCCATGTTGTCGGCTAGGAATTTGGTGGTGAGGGATGCGGCGAGACGATCTGGAGGTGAGGTCGTGATGTGGGATCCCTGTTGTGCCACCTTTAAAAAATTTGGATTCTTTGGAGGGATCATTCTATCTAGACACATAAGAGGTTCCAGGCAAAGGATTCATTTAATCAATATTTATGCGCCTTATCAGGAGAGGGCTACTTTCTAATGAAGAATGGTGAACTGTGGCATCTTTCTTCTAGATCATCTGATCATTGCGGGCGATTTTAATTCCCATTTGAATGATGGGGAGATCTGGGGGGAAAAAGGAAGAAACGATCCGTTGGTGGGTTTTCTCATGGATTCTTTTAAAACTCATTATCTCTATGATTTAAATATGAAGAAACTTTGCCCCACATGGTTTAATGGTAGACAGGGCAGGGATTTTATTGGCAAGAGGATTGACCACTTCTTGGTTAAGTCAAACCTATTTGCCTGGATGGGTGATCGGTCGACCAATGCTGGGGATGTCACTATTTCTGACCATAGACCCATCACTCTGGTATGGTGCTTCAAGAAGTATGCAGGTGGTTATCCTTTTAAGTTCAACAGAGTGTGGCTTAAGGACCCATCGTTCAATTCTCTGGTGGAGAAGTTTGTGATTTCAAATCCCAGGAGGGAGGGTGACTCGGCAATGGATTATATGGCCAACACTGTTAGAGGACTTACGAGGAAGGTTAAAAGCTGTGAATGGGAAAAGAAGAAACTCCTCAAGATCAGACTCATTGACTATGAACAATATACCTCCCAACTGCTGGAGGAGATGGAAAATGATATTCCTAAAGAAGGCACATGGGATAGACTTAAGGAGGTTTAAATGGAAAAAATAAAAAATTCTTCTTATTGAGGAATAGTGGTGGAGGCCTAAAATCAGGGCGATATGGTTAAATGAAGGGGATAAGAATTCCAAGTACTTTCATGCATATGCGACTGGCAGAAAAAATTCCAACGTGATTTGGTAGATTAATGCAAATGGCTCCTCTTTTTTCTCTTCGAAGGACATCCAAGAAGAAGCTATTAAACATTTTCAAAGCTTATTCAAAGCTTGGGGGAGGCCTGCACATGAATAAAAACTGTGGGCGGTGGAGGATTTTCCTAAAATGTTCGATGAAGGGGAGATTCAGGAATTCAAAAAGCCGGTAAGCAAAGAGGAGATCCTTTAAGTTTTAAAATCCTTTACGGTGGACAAGAGCTCGGGGCCAGATGGCTGGTCCCCGGATTTATTCATTCATTTTGCTAGTCTTTTTATCGATCTCATTACTGAATTAGTTGAAGAAGCAAAATGCAATGACAAGATCTCGGGGTCTATAAATTCTACGTTTCTAGTCCTCATTACTAAGGAGAAAGGAGAAAAAACCTTTGATGATTATAGGCTGATATCGCTGTGCAATACTTTGTACAATATTCTTTCTAAGACTATTATTGAGAGGTTGAAGAAAGTGTTATCAAGATATATATCCCCGAACAATCGGGATTCTTAAAGGATAGGAGTATACATGATGTGGTGGCCTCCACCCAGGAAATTATATATTCTATTCACTCCAAGAATATGAAGGCTATGGTCATGAAGATCGACCTCAGTAAAGCTTATGACAGGGTTGACTGGCGGTTATTGCGTTTGGTTTTATATAAGATTGGTCTTGATGGGGTGTCAGTAAACTGGATCATGGAGGTGTTTGTAAAACTTCCTTGGCGGTTATTATAAATGGCGTGGCTACCAGATTCTTTAAGCTAGGATGTGGGTTGAGGCAAGGATGTGCACTCTCTCCACTTATTTTCAAACTGGTCATGGATACATTTAGTATCAAATTAAACCGGGCAATGTGAGCGGGTTACATAAGGGGTATAAATATGACACACAACAGGGAGATTAGTCACAATTTATTTGTTGATGACATTTTACTATTTGGTTTGCTTATCAGGAGTGTTTGGTAGGTTTTTGATGATATTTTTTCTAAATTCTGTTTGGCTTTGGGCATGATGTAAAATATCGGTAAATCATGTATTTACCATGAGGAAGAAGGAGGGGAAATGGCTGCAACTATTGGTTCCATGTTCAATATCAAAACAACTCTTCTGGATTCAGGATTCAAATATCTTGGTTTCCATATGAAGCCAAAAAGTTATGGGATTAACGATTGGAGTTGGATGATTGAGAAAGTGAAAAAGAGAATTCGGGGATGGTCAATTAAATGGTTGTGAAAAGGAGGTAGATTCATTATGGTTCAAGAAGTATTACAACAGTTTATGGTGTATTGGGCACACCTTTATGCCATTCCTAAAAAGATTTTAAATAGCATAAGACGCATTATGGTACATTTCCTCTGGAATGGGGGCAAGGAGAAGGGAAAGTCTCACATGGCGAGGTGGGAGCTGATCATGAAACCCAAGGAATTTGGGGGATGGGGATTAAAGGATTTGCACACTTTTGGGCAGGCACTAATCATGAAATCTATGTGGCGGGGTCTCATGTCAAATGGTATATGGAATGACATTATAAAATATAAGTATCTAGGTGATACAGATGTGGAGGGACTATTCATGATGGGTTGGGGGAACAAAAAGGGGGTCTCAACAATCTGGAATGATTTTAAACTATGCTGGACGTGGTTCTCGAAAAACCTGCGGTGGAAGTTTGGCGATGGTGCCAAAATCCTTATCAACCACCATGGCCTGCAAGGACTATCTTCTACTCTCCCTATGAGCGACCTACTTATTCGTCACCTAAATGGGAAAGGATACTTCTATATGGGTCAAATCATTAAGGAGGTGATCCAAGGTATCCCTAACTGGATTTCGTCGGATTATCTGCATTTTCCAGATCATCTGAAGGATGAGTGGGAAGATAATATTGCAGATCTGAGAAGCCATAGTTTACTAAAAGGTAATGGGGGTGATCGGGTGATATGGGGAGGTTCGACTAAGGTCGGTCTGCCAATGGTGGGAGACACTTATAAGATGATGTCCATGCAACTACATCAGTCTGCCTATAATAGTGTTTATGATAAAATTTGGAAAAATAACGCACAGCTAAAAATGAAAATATTTATGTGGCTAGTATTGATGGAAAAAAACCTCACATGGGGAAATTTGCAGAGGAAAGGGAAGATAGGGCCGGGCTACTGTAGGCTTTGTATGAAGGAGGAGGAAAACAATGCACATCTTTTTTACACTTGCATCTTTGCCAGGAAATTATTGAATGAGCTATGTGTGTTTTTCAATTTGCAGGAACCTATTATGGACAACACAACCGTCTTCATTAACTGATGGCAAAAGAGAAATTCATCAGTAAGGAACATCCCAGCATTATTCCACTGGTATATCTGGTGTTGCTGAAACAGGTGCCTTTTCGAGGAGGTGAGTAGTAGCCTGGAGAGGACTGTTCATAAAATCATTCAGACCTGGGAAAGACTGAAAACTGAACAGAGGCCCCATGTGGACCTGTCCAAGCGTATGGGACCATTTGAAATTCAATACCCAGCTGGATTTTTCGATGGTGAATCACAACAGTCGAGATGCAGGTGCGGGGCCTGGTTAATGATCTCTCTAACTTTCCATTATAAGATCTATTGGTATGGCGGCGTCGGGACTAATATGAGAACGAAAGTTCTGGCCTTGTGGGGATTATTATGGTTCGCTAATCAGTTATATATAGAAAATTTATGGGTTTTTGGAGACTCAAAGGTTCTCTTGGATCATCTAAATAAGGGAACCATGCTTTTCCCTAGGTATTTGATAGCATGGATGGAGCGCGTCAAAGAGTTAAAAACATCTTTCTCTATTATCCATTTTATGCACATCTATAGAGAAAAAAATTCACAGGCAGACAGGTTATCAAAGAAAGGGTTAAATGGAGTTTTTGGAGAAATGCATTACGCATTGAGTGATGTGACAGGAGATGGAGCAAAAGGTAAGGTAAAATTCTTCTGAGCACGTTTTTAGGTAATAATTTGGACATTTTCAAAGTTTTGGGTTACCATTTTTTGATACAACACAGTACCACTTCCCCTATTTATCTAATGATGGGAGGTACCGAGGATTGAACAAGAAATTGGGACTTTTTCCTGCCGGGGGTTTTTGTTTTTTGTGGAAGGAATATGGGATATTTCTATCCATATTTCATGCCTTCTTTAAGCTGTAATTGGTATACATGTTTACCTCTGTAGTAAATACTACCAACAAAATCGGTAGTAGTAGTACAATCCTCTTTTTAAAGATGTAGTAAAGAACAAAGTGACTCTTAGTATTATGGGAGGAAAATATAAGATTCTCAAAGCTTTTAAAATGATCTGCTACTCTATATAAACCAGGGTTTTTTTCTTCTAAAAACAAAAGAGTTAGTAATTGATTTTTCTTTTCTCGCATTGAAGTATTAAATGTGATAACCAATGAATTTCAAGTTAACTTTAAAATTGTCGCTGAAGCGTAAGAGTTTTTTTAATGAAACTGTATATTAAGTTTTATTTGATGTTTTAAGAATAGATATAAAAGGTTTAAATATATATTAAAAAGAAGGTTTGGTTTTATTTTTTATAAATTGAAAATGGTTAATTTTTATAAAAAATGTTATACTTTAACGAAATTATTTGTTAAACTATGTGAAAATTAACCAAACTTATTTACTAATTCGTGTTAAACTATGTGAAAATTAACCGAACTTATTTACTAATTCAGCCTATAGATTTCTGATAAGCAAACATAAACCCTCCCATCACACCAATAATCCCTGCTGTCACCATAGACGGTCCTCTTAAGTTTCAGTTGCCACCTGCGAGGTAACCAAACGGCACAAAGGCGCTGTGGATGGTGGTCATCCGAAGGTAATCGAGGAAGCTGAAATTGGCCACTGTCTTCGTAAATTGTGGGTTGTTGTTGATTACCAGGTATTCTGGCTTAGGCAGCTTGCCAATGTTGATCTGTCTTCAAGCTCATTTTCTCAGTTTGATTTTATCTCTGATAAATCTCTCTCTCTTTGGTCCAATTTCGCGTTGTTGTAATAATAGCCTGTATCCAACCCTCAGTTTGTTTACTTCCCCTCTTCTTTTCATTATTTTTCCACCTCTTTGAACGAATTGTGTTAATTTTTAACTTAATGGAACGAATTGTCTTAATTTCTAATGTAAGACCATTAAAAAGTTTTAATTTTTAAATTAAAATAGTTGAAATGATAATTTAAGATTTTAAGACAAAATATTAGTTTGGCTTAAAAAAATGTTTTAAAGTATCTTTATATGCTAGTGATATAATTGTTGTTATTTTTTAATCATTTAATGTTTTTATCAATAGCTAAGTAACCTTATTAATTAATCAAGATTATTACTAATTATTTTTATTCATAAGGAATATTTTAAGATATTTGTGCTGGTGTAAGTCTAAAATAATCCAATATACAATGGTGTCTTTGAGTAAAAATTAAATTATAAAGGATGGTGATGAGTTTCCTAATTAAAATTCCTGTGATTAGATGGAAAAGTGGAAAAGAATATCCATCCAATATGAAAGTAACATTCAAATAAGTGCATAGTAATGACAACATAATCCTTGTAGCATGATAACATATACAAAATAAAGACATGAACTCAAAGAGCTATAAATTAAGTATATTATAATTCATTTGATATGTGAATGAAGTGTCAGAAAGTAAATCACAGAGACACTATACCATGGGCTACCTTATCAAGTGCATGTAGTGGGAGTGCTCTCAAGTATGAAGTGGATGAGGGTAGATGATGAGAAGCTCTTGACACCTATGTAGTAAATCCACCCTCTAGAACGAGGACTTTCACCTCTCCTTTATAGAACAAATACGAAGATAGAGAATATAATCGATGAAATAGAAGAGGATAAAATTGTGGGTTAAAGACCTCTCTGCTAGATCATTTTGGATGTCACAATTTCTCTCTAGTGAATTTTCTCTCCTTCAAAACTAGGTTTGTTGAAAGCACACATCTCCTCAAAACACTTTGTAGCTAATGTTTTCCCTTTAATTGACAATTGTGTTTAAAGTATCTTTAGTGAGGCACATGTCTTCTAAAATATGTGTTATTTTAGCACATAATACTCAGAATAGTGCATTAAATGTATGAGCAACACGTCAACACAACACTATGGCACTACTTCTCCATGATATCTATTTTTTTCTTATTATGAAGTTCCAACCTACTAGAAATAGTTCAGTATGGTGCCCCCTTTGTAATAACTTGTTGTTTTCCTTTAGTAACCATATATATCTATTGATTGTTGTTTTTATGGATGAAATACAAACATTTCCTAGAATGATCCTCCTTAAGCACACCCTCTCCAAGACTATTCACTGTTTGCATGGTTGAAACACGAAATCTGCCAATAATAATCCCTTTTGACTACATCACCTCTCAATATTTACCTTTCTCGTCGTAATAATTAACATGTGTGGATGAAAATAGGTCTAATTTGACTTCATGAAGAAAAGAAACCAGCATATATGGCTAGGTTGAATTGCATCATGAGGAGTTTCCAAGAAGAGGCTCACATGCAAGGTGTGGGAATAAAGGTTTATTTTCTCTAAAATAGTATGATGCCTAGAGAGGCTAAAATAAAAAGGATAAGGTGTATAAAAATAGCAAAAGTCCCTCAATCAAGGCATCGCTTCCTAGGCTAGATTAGAGCTCTAGGCATCCTCCAATTTTGAGCAAAATACGATGGTGTAATTTCAAATAAATTGATGCCCTAACTATCACACCAAGAGGGAACCCTTGAAGCTCCTTTGACTTGAGGATTTCTTGAAGGTTTTCACTTTGTAGTTCATCATTCAAAAACTATTATATTAGCTATAAATGATCATTGGATGAGCCTTTACCACGGTATATCTCCCAAACCTTAGTCTCTTATAGTATTTCTCTCAAAAGTGTTTTCATGGAAAGTCACCCTAGCTTCTCCCAAAGCTTACACTTTAATTGAATCTTTCCATTGAATGAGTCATCATTGACTCACTTTGAAGCCTAGTATAAACACATCAATCATAAGTGAGGGATTTTGGAAGTTTTGATCTTAGGCATTCATCATTTTTTAATATTCCTAAACCCGAGGTCATCTTTCCCTCAAGCCTTTATTGGAGAGTCCTTCTTTTGCTTCTAAACCAGTGAACCTATTATTTGATCCTCTTCTTTGAATGGGAATTGGAAATCACATTGTGCATCATTATTGGTCTCATCATTCTAGTAATTTCCCTATACCGATACTCCTCCCATCAGTGAAAGTTCATAAAGAGTAGGGGAAATTGAATGAGGTGACAATGGGTCCTTGTCCCATTATTTCCACTTGATCTAGTAGTAGCCCCTTTGGAACCCCTCCTAGGACCCTTGCTAAATTAAGTGCTAACATTTTTCAAAAACAAGTATAAATCAGATGGCTCACTTGAAAAGAATAAAGCTAGGCTTGTGACAAAAGTTTTTACAAAAAAAGAAGGGGTCTATTATGAGAAGACTTTTTCCCCCATAGAAAAATTGGATACCATCTAGACACTCTTTTCCCTAAAAACTCAAAAATTTGGAAAGTCCATCAAATGGATGTAAAAACTTCTTTCTTGAATGGAGATATGAAAGAGAATGTTTTTGTGTCCCAACCAAAAGGATTTTTTGTGAAGGGCTAGGAACATAAAGCATGCAAGTGGTAAAATCCTTGTATGGCCTCAAGAAAGCACCATGAGCCTGGTATAATAAGGGGTTAGGGGAATAAGGGCTTAGGGGTTAGAGGTTTAGGGTTTAGGGGAATAATGAGTTAGTGGTAAAGGGGTTAGGGATTGGGGGCTTAAGGGTTAGGGGCATAATGAGTTAGTATTTAAGGGATTAGGGATTGGGGTTAGCGGAATAATGAGTTAGTGGTTAAGGGGTTATGGATTGGGGGGTTATGGGTTAGGGGATTTAGGCACATTTAGGGGTTAGGGTAATAATGAGTTAGTGGTTAAGGGATTAGGGATTGGGGGCTTAGGGTTTAGGGGATTTAGGCGCAATTAGGGGTTAGGTGAATGATGAGCTAGTGGTTAAGGGATTAGGGATTATGGGCTTAGGGCTTAGTGGATTTATCAGTTAAGGATTTCAGGGGTTAGGGTGAGGGGTTAATGGGTTAATGGTTAAGCATTAACGATTTAGGGGTCTAGGGGTTAATAGTTAAGCGTTAATGGTTTTTAATGAGCTTGACACAAGAAAAGGAACTTTGCTCTTACACCTTGTTTTATTTTTTAAGGAGCTTGAGACAAGAAAAAGAATTTTTCTCCAAAAACCTTGATCATGGCCCCCAAAAGGCCATGGATTCCAAGAGGTTCTCATCAGGTGGGAGAACAATGCTTTGGAAGGGATACATATCAAAGGATCTAATGGAAATATCATGATCCAATGCCCCTAGTACATGATGCACTATATCACCGACCACATCATCACTAGACGCGAGCATGGAACAGGTCGCCACATAATCAACATGTGGTGAGGGAGATACCATTTGCATATAAGGACCATTTAGGGATGTTGGTTGACTGTAATTCAAATTAGGACCAATGAATGAAAGCTAGTCTATGGTCACAATTCTCCCTTCATGTGGGAAACACATCACACGAAAGAGTGAAGAGACAAGAGCTCCCATGACATAAAAATAGTCATGCCCAAGGAGTAAATTAAAATCCAAAGGGCCTTGAACTACCATCACATTGATATAGACACCTTTCCTCCCTAAGTAATAGACAACTTAGGAAGGACCCCTAATAGTTAATTGGTTCCTCTGTTAAAAGCCAACAAATTCTATGTAACAGGCACAAGATGCAGGTAACATAAATATTTCCAAGCAGTTGAGGAAAAAATACTAAAAAACACACCTTCATATAAGTGTGCTAGGTACGAACATATTATGAGCCTATACTATGATTTGGAAGGGCATGTAAGGAGGGAGACAATATCCTTCCAGTCAACTCTAATCAAAGGAAGTGACCAAACTACTTGGCGGGGGTTTCATAGGAATGGGAGAATTGCCCCCGAGTGATATGTGAATGGGAGGCTTCTCCTGTTGTATTGTGGGAACAAGAGGATTTCCCCCCAATTCATTTGAATCTAAAGAAATAAGAACCTGAGTGGTATGAGGTTCACTTTCCACGAGAAAGGTACAGTCAACTGGAGGTGGAATCGAGTCAACTATTTTCTCAACCAATGGTTTGTTGGGAACATACTCATTGGATTCATGTTTAGAGAGAGTGGGATTGATTGGATTCATATTCTAATCAGTCACTTCATCAACTAGTGGAGGATTGGGAGAAAACTTCTGATAACCAATCGGAAGACGATTATGAGAAGTTGTATGGTTGTACAAAAATTTTAAGGCTTCTTCCATATAAGGAAAAATGTGAATAGGATGATTCCTTTCACATAACTTACACAGAAACTTGACTTTACCCTTCTTCCAATGTAACTTACTATCACTAGTTAAAGGTTTATCACTAGCATGATCTCCAAAGGCTGATGACAAAGGCTAATGTGAGCTTGTAGACCACACTTCTAATAACTTGGGAATACCAGGGAAATATCTAAGAAGGTGGTCACCCTTGTGAAGCTTGCAAAGGAATTTGCATTTGCGGGGCTGATTGGAAGGTTCCTCCATACTATTTTTATCAGTGGTAATGTCTACTTGGTTGCCTCCCTACTTATTTTTCTTCTTCTTCTTCGTCCTCTTCTTATTCTTCTTAGCTTCTTGGTTACTAGAATCAAAACTTTCACCAGGTGGGGAGGAATAAATAGATGAAGAAACAATAGTTGAAGAAGGAAAAGGGTCAGCTTTAGGATCAACTTGAGGTTGATATTGTTCAGGTGGAGGAGAACTTGGTTAAGGAGCAGTTTGGATATTCAGAACCATAGTGGTCAAAAATAACCAAACTAGTAAACCAATGGTAAAGCTAGGAAAGGACAATGTTGCCATATAAGGAGCACCAATATTTCCAAAAGGAGGAAAAGGACTAGGATTTCCATCAAATGGGTTTCCTTTATTGGTGGACTCAAAAACTATTTCCATTAGTCTCAACCTAAGCTCTACTAAGGAGTTTTTCCAAAGAGGATGTTATTCCACGGTCAATTAATTGATTTTAGAAATTAACAAAAAAAAATGAAAAGAGGTAATCTAGGCATAAAGGTTTACCAAGAAACCATGAACTAAAATATATACTTTGGTGAGCCAAGGACTTAATGTACGACAACCAATCTCCCCGAATGTTGTGTTTTGTGTATCATGGTATACAAGGAAACCGACTCGGTTACCTATTGATAGATAACAGCCTATAAGGGACTCCCAAAATATACTCAAAGGTACGTGGGAGTGCAGTCCATAGTAGTGTTGTCTAATGCGTGACCATTCAATGAGAGTGTTCCTCTATACTTATCATGCGTGGAGTGCCATCCAATATACCTGAAATTACATGGAGTATGATCCTTTACACTTACGTATATGGAACAAGATATCACCCCCAGGATGCAATGCTAGCAAAAAAATATATCTCCTATGTTTAACGACTCTGGAACACATCTCTAGCCTAGACCTCTTTGTGTTTGCATTAATGTTACAAATGCTCCTTAGGTTGATTCAATAAATTTTACTGTTTATCTTTGATTAAGTTTCAGTTTTGGGCTCACCACGCAGTCACCTGAATATCCAAAAATGAAAATATAGCATGATAAAATGAAAATCTTTCTCTTTTACTAAAAATATAGCTAAGGAAGGGAAAAAAAAATTAGTATGCAACATACAACATGCAGCAAAAAATATGCAATATGCAATTTCCCTTTCAATATGGCTATTCCTATATCAATGCACATACAAAACCCTAAATTCAAAATGAAAAAAAATTCTTTTCAACACACTTAATTTTTGAAATGACGAAAACTAAGATGTAAATGTTTAATCATTGATTCAAATGAAATTTTCAGAATGAGGACTAAAACAAAAATTCATCCAAGTGATCAATGACCAAACGAAATCAATTTTCAAGCGACCAAATGATAAGAACAAAGAAAAATCAAAACCAATTCTTAAAAAAGGTAATCAAACTCAAATGCAAACAAAATGGAGGCTTTAGAGAGACCACAAGACACTCAAGACTCAGGGAAGGTCAACTGGAAGTAGGCTGATCAAAGAGACACTAAAAAACAGAGGAAAATTTTGTGCAAAAACAGGGGCCAATGCTATGGCAAAGCAGGAACCAATGGTTTGCAAAAATGGTACAATGTGGGCCCAAGTGAGGTGCAACACTCTATTAGATGCACTAGAGAGAGTTGGTCCAAGGATGGAGAGTTTCAACACAAAAATTGCAAATAAGACTCAATGAAAACAATTCCTAGGTCTATTCTTGGCTGGTCAAAGTAGCAAAGGTCTATGAAAGAGGCAATAAAACAAAATATACAAAGAAACCACCAAGGGAAAACACCGTTCCCCAGCTGAGTCACCAATTTTTTATGCGAGATTTATGATTGCAGACAAAAGTATCTCCCCTAGGTTCGATGGACAACCTAAAACAACAAAGAGACAAGGAACCCAATCCTTTTCCTTAAAGTAAGTAGATGAAAAAATGAAGCAGACCTGGAATCTGTCACATGCTTCACTCCTTTAGCTTGAATGCTCCAATTCTAGCTCTGATTGCCAAAATTAGAACCTGCACAGCCAGATAGCACAAGCCAAGAAACTAAGAGATCTATGCAATATCATCTAAGTACTCTATTCAATAGATCAACATCGTATTGAAATACATGAAATAATGACATCACAAATAGGAAAACAAAGAATTCTTTGCATTAATAAAAATGGAAGAAGATTACAACCACAAATAGGTGTTGATATTGTAAAAGAGCTCCTCCAAGTTGTCTTGTCATTTCCTTGTCAAAATATGCACCTCCAATCACCCTAAATGCATGGAATGATACCTCTTCACCACGAAATCATAAGGGTAGAATCACTCTCCAAAATCCAACCTATTGAATATGGAAGTCTGTAAGTATATAAAGGAGTGGGGTAAGTTGGGATTTCTTATCCAATTACCAATCTAAGGTTTAAGATCCCTTTGATGGAAACTCCAAAGAGGGATAGGATATGATCCAAATGTTTTGTCTGAGGTAAATGGTTGTAAAAAATTTTGGAAGAGGAAGCTTCCATAATTTCTCTCTTTTTCCTGAATTTCTTGAACCAACGCAGGTGCAAAGGGGAGAAACCTGTAGGTGATCAACGCTGGTCGTAGTGGAGCACCATGTAGGTGATAAACATTGGCGGTAGCTGACCAACCTGTAGGTGAACATTGTCTAGAAGGAGGCCACGGAGCGTTGGTCCTAAAACTGGCTTAGATGATGTAGTTTCAGGAAAAAAAATTGGGAAACGAAGGAGGCATACTTAGGGCTTTGTGCAATGATGTTGACAAGGGGGAATAGGAAGTTGATTGATCCCATTAGGAGGTCTAATTACTAGATGTGAGAAAATGGCCTATAATAGATATGATTGTGGAATTTCCTCAAACAAACAAATATCATTTCAATCGAGAGTTGTTACTGTAATCATAAATATTTTACTATTTGGCTCCTTTACTTTTGATGTAGAGATAAATCCAAATATTTATCAAGTTCAAGTGAGTCTTATTTATACATTTGCAAGTCATTGTCTTTAACCATATTTTCGAAGAAACATACATCCAAATTATTTAATATAAATTTTAGGCATTAGAATCCAAGGCTCTTAAATAGGCTTAAACATTCGGCTACATTTATTGTCCCTGTGTATGCCAATTATGATGAATATTCATAACTAAAAATAATTCATTAAATTCCAACAGCAGCGTGGCAACTATCTTAAAGTGTCTTGTGACTTAGCTATATAATACACTCACTGGTTGAGCTCCGGTTCATAATTTTTTATGTTATTAATAAGAAACGTGGATGCGAAAAATAAATCCAACTTTCATAAATTTCAATTTGGATCTTAATAAAGCATGCAACTATTTTAGTATTTTAGTGTGATTTACTTCACGAGAAGCAATGGTTTGCTCCATTCTGGCTCCATTCTTCATCTCTCGCCCGCTCAAACCTGAGTCACCTATCTACGACAATCAAAGGAGAAACATAAACACCGAAGGAGTGCGTAAGACACAGAGCAGAGGGTCTCCCTAGTGTATCTTGCTGTAGAATAAGCCATATTCTCGGGCTGTGAAATATGATCTATTTGATATCTAGTGGCTCAAAATACTATCAACGGATTATCTTTGAAACAATACTCGAAATGTAAACTCCCTATGCGTTCTATGGAAAGAAAACCCCTTGGAACATGACACCTTTGGATTTGATGACTTAAAGAAATGCAAGTGCCTCTGAAAAATGTCTCGCCTCTCTTACTAATGAAAAGTAATGCAACCTGCAATCAAATTCATGTAAACCTGATCAACAAACAATGTTCTTCCACCAAAAATAAGGCCTTTAAACTTTAGAGAGAAGACTCGCCTTGCATCTGAAACTAGTTGGAGAGTTGTAGTAAATTGTCTGTCTTGCACATGGTGTTATTCCTCCTGCTTCCCTTCAACCTCGTATTGCTGTGACAAAATAAATGTGAGCTCCCATCCTCATAGAAGAGGGAAAATGTTAGCGTATCAGGTAGTGTGATTTTCACCACGAGAAACAAAGGATTTCTCTAGTCTGGAACAAGTTATCAAGATGGGAAAGTTGTTCAATTATAGTGCAAGCCTGATAAATGGATGTGGCCTTCAACTGTGCAATTAGGTCCTGACATAGCAATGATCTTCAATCACTTCATGTCCCCACTGGAATTTTTGTCCTATTTCATTTTCCCTCTTCATCATTTTCTACTTTTCCATGGAATTCTTGTTCTATTGATTGAATCAATCCACTTTGTTACTACATCAAAGCTTTGTTTTGAGTATTTAGCGAGCACCCAAAATTGTGTTCCAACTTATATGTGAAGGATTAGGGTCTGTAAAACTTATTTGAATGACATGGCAAAGTCACATTGAGATTTGGTGGCTACTAGACCCCCATTCAGGCGGCACCTATGTGTAATTTAGACATGGAACATAACTCGTTGGGCATTGGATCCAATTTTTCAAACCTCTCTCCCACCATGCCCCCTTCTTTCCAATGTAAGGTTCGGGGCACTCATACCTATTTCCCCTTCCGTATTTGATTCACATCCATTCCACTCTATTTCGCTCAACATATATCACTCTAATTAACTTGACAGATTTCGTTCAAAGGATTTCACTTTAATTCACTCGACAAATGTCGATCAATAGATATCACTCTAATCATTAGACAGATGTCAACGACCTAAGAAAATGGTAGACAAAAATGCATAGTGAATAGATTCAAAAGAAATGGCTATCGACATAACAATAAATATAATAAATAGTGAATGTCAAAAAGTTGTAGATTGATGTAGAGGAAAGCCATTCAAAAATTATAATTAAATAATTATTTATCTATCACAAAAATACATTAAGATGATTAGATGTATGATTTAACCCAAACAAATTAATTATAAAAAGTATTGCAAAGAGTATTAAAACAATATTTTAAAATGTAAATGTATAATTATTTACTTCCTATAAACATTTCCCTATGGGGCACTCAAAATAATCATCTTGAAATGTTGCGAGTGATGGAAAGGAGGAGGATGTAAAAAGAAAAATTCACACAAAATAAAATTCTCGTCATAATTTTTTCTCAAATTAGATCTATCGAGTCATGGCTCCTCTTGGCTTTTCACCCATTAAGCATCACACTTGCTAAATATGGAATTATGCAATCTTTAACTACACTTGACTTTTATTAAGCTAACTACTTCAAGAAAACACACACTTAGTTTAAACTTTTTTTTTTTTTTTTAACTTAATTCTTTCATGCATTGCATGCATATATGAGTAATTCATTGTTTTTAGCACTCTCCCTTAATTATGATCATATGACTCAACCTTAACTTATTTATGAGTCAACATAATTTAAACATGTTCGTTGGTTTGAGTCTCAGATAAGTTTATAATAACTCAAAAAATATTTTACAATGTTGGTTTTTTTTTTTTTTTAAATTTAATTGTTTCTTCCAAATTACAATGTTGGATTTTTATTTTTATTTTTTAAATAGTTTCTTCCAAATTCTATATCCTCGAAATTGATTCATTTTCTGTTGCATTTTCTTGTTCTAGGCTCCATATTTTTTGACTTGTTGTTACTGTAATTTTTCTTTGAATTCTCTTGTATTTTGTTGAGTATGTGTTCTATAGTAGCCTCTTCAAAAATTTGTTCACACATGGACAGTTGCCACAACTCTTCATCTTCTAATTGTGTTCTTAGCTCCGATTCTTGCACTTCATATCCTTGATCTTCTTTCTGCCATATATTTTGATAGCATAATTTGACCTCTTCTTGTCTTCATTGTTGAAAGGTTGTTTCAGTGCTTTCTTCTCTGATTTTAGAAACTTCCATGTCCTTTCTTGCATATTTTTCTTCATCTTCTGTTTCTGGATTGTTTTCTTGTTTACTTGCACACTGAAAATCAATGTTAAAAACATCTTCATGTTATGCTATGCAATGAGATTTTTCTCCTCTTCGTATTCATTATTTTCCTTCTTTGCTTTCTCTTCCACTTATTTACCAACCTCTTATATCACAAACAAGTTGTCAACCTCTTGGCTTCTAGACACAAGTGGTATTTTGTGACCAAATAACAACATATCAATGTGTTCCTTCCATTGTATCATGTTAAACCACTCACCATTAGTTAATTTTTCTTCATCAAAGTTAACTTCAACAATTTCAATTGTTGTATCCATCAAACCACTTCTTGCTCCATTAGTAGTTTTATCTATGCCGAACTCAATTGTTGCTAGTTCACGCACTGCTTCATGAATAGTGCCAACTTTTGCTTCATAACATGCTACTACATGGTAACTTCAACCTTCAATTCTTCATAAAACACGATACTTACAATATTGCCTTCAAAAATGTCTCTCAAATAAAATTTTTCTTTTTATACAAACTAGAACTGATGAACTTAACTCTCTCATGGCTCTATGAAACCTCGCTCTAATACCAATTTGATAGAAAGGAAAAGGAGGAAAACCCTAAAATTCACTCAACATAAAGTTATATTCATAAATCTTTCTCACATTACATCTATCAAACTGTGGCTTGTCTCTCATCTTACCTCTTGGCTTTTCACCCATTGGAATGACCCAACAAGAAGTATATAAGCACCACACTTACTAAATATGGAATGCTGTTATCTCTAACTAAAATTGATTTTTCCCTGGTTAACAATTTGTTGGAATATCGAAATTCCAGAACAATAGAAATGGAGAGAGTAAAGTCCTCTCCTCTAAACACAGAGAAATTAAAATTCTTGACAGGAGACAGAGTTTCCACACTGAAAACAAACTTCTATTCCTTCAAAAACTGTTACAAAGCTTCCTCACTAAGAGGGATTACTAAAACCAAGACTGCTACAAACCCAGTGCCTGAAATGACTTCACTGTCTCACTGCAACAACACATTTCTGTGCATTACAAAAAACAAAAAAAAACACACTACAGGCTCTCAGGCCTTTTGTTTTTATATGCAGTGCATATATTAAAAACATTACAAAACAATATTAAAACTTAAACAAAGTCTAAACTAAAACAAATATTATGCGGGCCCCATTTTACAATTGCGTTTTGAACACGCGATCAACCGATTAAATTCATTGTATAATATCCATCGGGTCCGCACTTTAAACAAAACAAGCGCACCAAACAAAAACTCCGATTGCGATTATAAAACGGACGCGATGAACCAAAGTTTAAATCCGTTGTATAAACCCCATCGGGTCCGCAACATAGCAAAACAAAACAGCCAACTCAAAATTGCGATTGCGATTGAAGAACGGATGCGATGGCGCATAAAACTCCGCCCTATATAATATATCGGGTCCGCCTTTTGATAGAGCAATCGGGCGCAAACCATAAAGGCTTCCGATTGCGATTAAGAACCGGATGCGACGGAACAATTGAATTGTGGCATATAATGTGGATCGGGTCCGGCCTATGGTTAATACGATTGGAACACATAACAAAAAGCTTATGATTGAATGTTTGCGATTGAAACCTACGATCATATAATAGAACGTCTGTGGACCCATGGGCGTCGGCTGTGGTGGAGGGCGATTTAATATAAAGTTTGGTTGTATCATATACAACCGTTCCACTTGCGGAACTCTGCCATATCAACAAGACACTGCTTATGGAATTTTCGATTCCGATTGGAACTTAAGTGGTGGGAACGACTTGTCCCGCATTTCAAAAATTAAAAGGACTTCCGCCTGTTTTAAACAAATTTCTTCATTTCTAGTTGTTGAGGGCTTTAAACGCCCGAAATGACTGTTTTAATTAACTATGTTCTTTCATAACTTAGAACTACGAAATTCTTCATCCTTCTGCTGTAAAAATGGCTACACCCATCACTAGTTATTTCTCCTCTGCAATTTGTCGCTGCGGCCCATCAAAAATTAAATTCATCCTTACAGTTCTTCCATCCTTCTTTAATATACAGTGTTGTGCACTCAAAGCTTCTGCTTCTACTGCCTTTGTACTCTTTTCTTCCTGCCCAAGGCTGGAAGGTGACTTTAATATTTCAACACTCCCCCTTAAAGTCAGCTGCTGGGTTATCAAACATACCCAAGCATTTTCTTAAAAATTCAAAGGTCTTCTGCCCCAATGGCTTTGTTAAAATATCTGCATATTGCTCCTCTGTTTTACAATGCTGTAAAACAATTTCTCCATTGTTTACCAATTCTCTGATATAATGAAATTTTGTATCTATATGCTTTGTTCTCTTATGAAATACTGAATTCTTTGACAATGCAATAGCTGAGCTATTGTCACAATAAATCACTGTCCCTTTTACCTGTTCTTGGCATAAAATTCTCAACATCCTTCTCATCTAAATTTCTTGACATGTTGCTGCTGTAGCTGCCACATATTCTGCCTCTGCTGTAGATAATGTTACAATAGGTTGTTTCTTAGAAGCCCATGAAATTGCTCCTGAACCCATATGAAAAACATAACCGGAAGTGCTCTTCCGATCATCTACGCTTCCAGCCCAATCACTGTCAGTGTATCCAACTAACTCTGAATTTTCTGAAGTAGTATATAAAATACCAAATCTTTTAGTTCCTTTAACATACCTCAGAATTCTCTTTGCTTCTTGCCAATGTGCTTCTTTTGGCTTCTCCATAAATCTCGAAATTAAACTAACAGCATGCATAATATCCGGCCTAGTTGTAGTCAAATACATGAGGCTGCCAACTATGCTTTTATACAAACTTGGATCAAAATCCTTGCTGCTGTCATCTTTACTCAACTTCAATCCCATTACTGTGGGAGTAATTGCATCTTTGCACTCCTGCATATTAAATATTTCCAAAACTTAATTCACATACTTTGCTTGAGAAATAAAAATCCCTTTTTCACTTTGTTCTACTTCTATTCCTAAGAAGTATCTCAACAAACCCATGTCAGTCATTTCAAATTCTTCTTTCATGAATGTTTTAAAATTTTCAATAAAGTAATCATCATTACCTGCATCAACATATAAAACAACAATGAGCATTTTACCATCCTTTTCTTTGATGTAGAGGGTGGGTTCTCCCTCACACTTTTCAAATCCATTTTCCAGTAGATAGGAGTCTATCCTACTGTACCATGCTCTTGGTGCTTGCTTCAGCCCATAAAGAGCTTTCTTCAATTTGCAGACCTTGTGCTCTTGGCCTTTATTCTCATAGCCGAGAGGTTGTTCAATGTAAACCTCTTCCATTAACACACCATTTAAAAATGCAAATTTTACATCCATTTGGTATACTTTCCATTTGTTTTGTGCTGCTATTGACAGCACTGCTCTTACTGTCTCCATTCTTGCAACTGGTGCAAAATTTTCCTCATAATCTATCCCATGCTTCTACTTATATCCTTTGACAACAATTCTGGCCTTGTGTCTTTCTATTTTTCCTTCAGCATTGCTTTTGGTCTTATAGACCCATTTAACTCCAATGACTTCTTTACCTTCTGGGAGATTAACCAACTCCCATGTTTTGTTCTTCTCTATGGCATTAATTTCATCATCCATAGCTTCTATCCATTTTCTATCTTTAATAGCATCTTCAAAATGAATAGGATCATCAACTTGACAATACAAAGCAAATAACGAATTCATACTTGCATTTTCTGCTCCCTGCTCATAAATTTCATTAATACTTCGAAACTTTGTTCCTCTTTCATTTGGTGTAATCATGCTTGAAGGAGCACTCAATTCTACTCCATGTGGTGTGCTTGGAGATGCACTCCCGCTTCTTCTCAACAGTGTTCTCGTTGCCGCTTGAGGTGTCCCTTGCTGTCCTTGTATTGGTGGAGGTTGTGCTACGGATGAGTTGTTAATTTCAACCACATCTCCCTCATCTTCATCATGAGATAAACAACTTTTAACATTGACTGTTTTCTCAATTCTTCCATCCCATGCTTTCTCTTCAATAAAATTGCACATCTCTGCTTATTACAAACTTCTTTGTGGATGGGTTATACAATCTGTATCCTTTGGAATCTTCACAATATCCAAGGAAAATGCACTTCTCCCCCTTACTATCCAACTTCTTTCTCAACTTTTCAGGAATGTGTGCATATGCCACACATCCAAAAACTCTCATGTGGGTGACTCCCTGTTTTCTGCCACTCCACGCTTCTTCTGGAACTTTGTTCATCACTGATTTTGTAGGGCATCTATTTAAAATATACACAGCACAGTTTGCTGCTTCTGCCCAATACTCATTTGGCAAGTGTTTTTCCTTTAGCATACTTCTCACCATTTCCATTATGGTTCGATTCTTCCTTTCAGCAATTCCATCCTGTTGCGGTGTATACCTTGTGGTAAACTGCTTGTGTATGCTGTTCTCTCTGCAAAAACGCAAAAATTCCTTTGATATATATTCTCCTCCTCTATCTGTTCTGAGAACTTTAATATACAGCCCGCTCTGTTTCTCTACAAGAGCTTTAAAATGGTAGAATTTCTGAAAAACTTCACTCTTATATTTTAGGAAATAAACCCACACTTTTCTTGTGAATTCATCTATGAAGGTCAGCATGTAATTGCTGCCTGAAACTGATGTTGTTTGCATCGGCCCACATAAATATGAGTGAATGATTTCTAAGGGTGCTTTCGCCCTTATGCTTTTCCCTGATGGGAAATTTTCTCTGTGTTGCTTTCCCAAGATGCAGCCTTCACATAGGCTGTCAGGCTTCTCAATCAATGGTAAACCTCTTACCATTTATTTTCTGTTCAGCAAATTTAATCCTCTGAAATTGAGATGTCCAAATCTCATATGCCATAACCAATTTTCATCTTTCTCTTCCTTCTGAAAGGCTTCTCATGTTACAGCTGCAATGCTTTTTCCTTTTCCCTTCAAGTCAGTGTTGAGCTTGAGCGGAAACATTCTATTGCTCGTCATTTGTATTTCAGCAATGATTTTCTTACTTAGAGGTATATCTTTTATTGTGCACACATCATCTTTGAAAATTATATTGTAACCTTTGTTTATGAGCTGCCCAACGCTCAAAAGATTACATTTCAAACCTGGAACATAATACACATCAGGAACAAATTTTTTCTCACCATTTCTTGCTCGAATACTAAGTCTGCCTTTTCCCTTGACAAAGATTTTAGTATCAGTCCCTGTGGTTACTTCTGATTTTACTTCTTCATCTAGATTGACAAACATTGCTCTATTTCTAGTCATGTGATTACTACATCCTGAATCTAAGAACCAAACATCATCTTCTCTATTCTGTGCTACATTACATGCTAACAGCACATTACTTGGGTTCTTTTCTTCTTTTGCTACATTAGAATTCTGCTTATTTTTCATGTCATTTTGCTTCTTTCTACATTCATTTGCATAGTGCCCATATTTCTTGCAATAATGACATTGGACATTGGATTTGTCATACCTTTGTCCTTGAGCATGTTGGTGTTGGTGTCCACCTTGCTGGCTGTTGCATTGGCCTTGGCTCTGACTTTGACTGTTGCTCCTTCCATGTGAATGTGAAGGGTTGTTCCTTCCACCTCTGTTTTGACTTCTGCCTCTTCCTCTTCCTTTGCCTTGACATCTTCCTCTTCCTGAAGGCATTTGAGTCTTGAAGGCATGCTCAAGAGATGAATGTTCATCTCTGTTCAATCTCTGTTCATGAGTTATCAGTGAGGCATGAAGTTCATCCACTGTGAATTGTGAGAGATATTTTGTCTCTTCTATGGTGGTAACAATAACATCAAACTTTGAGGGTAAGCTCCTCAAAAGTTTCTCCACAATCCTTCTTTCTTCAAGAGTTTATCCATGGGATCTTATCTAATTTACAATCCCAATCACATGTGTAAAAAATGTGTCTACATTATCTGACTCTTTCATACAAAGAGTTTCAAAATCTCTCCTCAGCAACTGAAGTTTTGTTGTCTTAACTTTCTCCATACCTTGATAGGCTACTTTTAGAGTTTCCCATGCATCCTTAGATCTCTTAGCTGCTGCTATCCTTGGAAACACACTCTCATTTACTGCCTGATACAAATAGAAGAGGGCTTTAGAGTCCTTCTTTCTATTATTCTTCAACATATCCTTCTCTGCTTGAGTTAAGGCATTAAAAGCCTGCTCATCAGCTGGTTCAACAAAACCATCTTCTACAAATTCCCATAAGTCTTGTGAGACAAATAATGCTCTCATGGTAATGGCCCAATAATCATAGTTATTTCCATTAAATTGTGGAAACTGAGCATTTCAAATACTCATACCAGTGCTTGGTCCAGCCATTGCTTTTAAACTGAACTCTGAACTTAAACAAACTGTCTTTCCTTTTCTGAAAGAACAAACTTTTTTTTTTTTAAACAAAGACAACAACTCTGTTTTCTTTGAGAAATACCTGAACTTTGACTTCTGTTGAGCTTTCACACTACTGGAGAAAACACTGCAACAAGTCTTCTTCTTCTTCTTCAGCTTCTTTGAAACCTTCAAAGAGCCTAAACTAGCTCCGATACCATGTTGGAATATTGAAATTCCAGAACAATAGAAATGGAGAGAGTAAACTCCTCTCCTCTAAACACAGAGAAATCAAAATTCTTGACAGGAGACAGAGTTTCTACACTGAAAACAAACTTCTATTCCTTCAAAAATTGTTACAAAGCTTCCTCACTAAGAGGGATTACTAAAACCAGGACTGCTACAAACGCAGTGCCTGAAATGACTTCACAGTCTCACTACAACAATGCACTGTTGTGCATTACAAAAAACAAAAAACAACACACTACAGGCTCTCGGGCCTTTTGTTTTTATATGCAACGCATATATTAAAAACATTACAAAACAATATTAAAACTTAAACAAAGTCTAAACTAAAACAAATATTATGCGGGCCCCATTTTACAATTACGCTTTGAACGCGCGATCAACCGATTAAATCCATTGTATAATATCCATCGGGTCCGCGCTTTAAACAAAACAAGCGCACCAAACAAAAACTCCAATTGCGATTATAAAACGGACGCGATGAACCAAAGTTTAAATCCGCTGTTTAAACTCCATCGGGTCCGCAACATAGCAAAACAAAACGTCCAACTCAAAATTGCGATTGCGATTGAAGAACGGATGCGATGTCGCATAAAACTCCGCCCTATATAATATATCGGGTCCGCCTTTTGATAAAGCAATCGGGCCCAAACCATAAAGGCTTCTGATTGCGATTAAGAACCGGACGCGACGAAACAATTGAATTGTGGCATATAATGTGGATCGGGTCCAGCATATGGTTAATACGATCGGAGCACATAACAAAAAGCCTTTGATTGAATGTTTGCGATTGAAACCTGCAATCATATAATAGAACGCCGCATGGTCTGTGGACCCATGGGCCTCGGCTGTGGTGGAGGGAAATTTAATATAAAGTTTGGTTGTATTATATACAACCGTTCCGCTTGCGGAACTCTTCCATATCAACAAGAAACTGCTTATGGAATATGCGATTCCGATTGGAACTTAAGTGGTGGGAACCACTTGTCCCGCCTTTCAAAAATTAAAAGGACTTCCGCCTGTTTTAAACAAATTTCTTCATTTCTAGTTGTTGAGGGCTTTAAATGCCCGAAATGACTATTTTAATTAATTCTATTCTTCCGTAACTTAGAACTACGAAAGTCTTCGTCCTTTTGCTGTAAAAACAGCTACGCCCATCACCAGTTATTTCTCCTCTGCAATTTGTGGCTGCGGCCCATCAAAAATTAAATTCATCCTTACGGTTCTTCCATCCTTCTTTAATATACAGTTTTGTGCACTCAAAGCTTCTTCTTCTGCTGCTTTTGTACTCTTTTCTTCCTGCCCAAGGCTGGCAAGTGACTTTAATATTTCAACACAATTGAATGTAAACTCACAATAGATTTAGACTCAACTTGTTTTTCTTAACTTAACCTTCATGTATTGCATACATATGGGAGTAATTTACTATTAAAATGATAGAAAAGAGAAAAACTACAAAAACCATTTGCACATGATGAACATCGAGAGAGGTCTTCCCAATCTGCTTGCATGGAACGTCTCAAATGATGATGGGCAAACCGAACTTCCACATGATGAACATTAAGAACATTAAGGGAGGCCTTCCCATTCTGCTTGCATGGACCGTTTTAAATGATGACGGGCAAACAGAACGTGCGAAATGGAACTAGAGAATGGAATGAAAGCGAAATGAAAGATAAATAAATATCATCTACCCATGATGAACATTACTAGGGGCTTTCCAAATTGCGTCCATGTAAAGTTTCAAAATTTGATGGGCAAATTGAACCTGAAAAATAAAATGATGTAATAAAATAAAGAAAAAATGAAATCAAAGGAAAATCGAATGCACATAATTTTATTCTTATAGCTAGACTTTAATTTTAAACCCAGCAAGTAGACCTTCAACCTAGACCTGCCGAGTGACATGAGCGCTAGAGTTTGCATAACAGTCTGTTGGTCCCTGCATGGCCAGAACCTACTGATTAAGAGCCAATATGTAATATGTGACCTGACCTCCTTTACGAAGGAAGGAGAATCTATATATGTCAATGCCGTCATCCTTTATCAAATTGTTAATATCAAAATCATTCTTTGACAAACAAAAATTATGTTATTTTTTTTTAATGTCTTATGTTTATCTAATTTCAAAAGAATCTCAAAATCAGTAATTCAGTTAAGTTGAATCGTTAGCCAACACTTCCAGAATGCTACACATTCCGAAAATTGAAAATTGAATGCATAGGGTGAGGTGTGTTGAAACAACTCAAACGATCATCTTAACATCTGTCTAAGCCACACATACAATATGGATGGATGGAAAATTGGATCGATACGGTTTCCAAACTCCTTATTTCATCTTTATGATTGAGGAAACATAACAATTTTAGCTCTGCCTTAAATCCAGCCTATCCAGTTTATAACTTTTTAATTAAATAACAGAAATTCTAAGAGGCCTAGTAAATAAGCGAGAAGGAGTAATGGTAAAAATAAAATGTTTAAAGTATAATTATTATATGTTTTTGGAATTTTTAAGTTTTGATCAGATTTTTATATTTTTGTTGTTTAAAATGAGTTTTTGATTTTATATATATAGATTATTCATATCAAAATTTAGACAAATTCCCCAAAAAATATATATTTTTTTTCAATAATAAAAAATTACACTCTTATATAAAGTCCCAAAAATAGTTTAATTAGTTGAGTTTAGCAATTAAATTCTCCTGGACCCCTTAAAATTAGATTTTACTAGTTTGAAGTTAAACCTCACTAATTTAACTCATTAGTAGATTTTTTGAGTTAATCTTAATCTACCTAAATTTTCATGCTTATTAATAATTATATGTAAAAAATTATAAAATAATTTTACTCTCCCTCACACTAAAAACATAATTGCTAACTCAACGTAATAATAAACTCCACCTTGACATTAAAATAGATTTGCAGCACAGCAATGGAAGAAAATGTTCTCTCTTAACATCTATCTATCAAAGTACAAACCTTTAAAAATAAAGAACATTAATGAAAGTCCGTGAACACTAAAAACATTAATGAATGCACGGTGTTCACTCATATACATAAAAGGCAAACATTGATGTAAATGTGCGTGTGTATTAATGTAAAACTATTTTAGCACATATTATGCTTACAGTTTCGAAAAGGGTCTCATGAGAACACTGAGAGTTGAGCGTATGATGGTAAATTTGGGAAATTTTTGAAAATGGGAATAAAGTGAAATACTTTATCTTATTTAGGCATGGTTTATATTTAGTGTTTGGTTGAATTTGATGATATTTTTGGTCAAAACATTTTTTGGTTTTAAAATGAGTTTCTGATTGTGAAAACTTGATAACTGAATAGTGTGATTTCAATAAATCCTAATAAAATTAGAATTCAAAATATGCAGATTTTATTTATATTTATTATATTTTCAAAATATTTTGAAATCTTAAGATTACAGCTTTTAGCGTTCATCAGCAGATTAAGAATACAGCTTTCACGTTCGACCTATCAATAACAGCAGTAGGATAACACGGATTTGGAAAGTCACATTATTCTGTTCTTACAACTTCGACAACTCTATAAAATATTTAGATGAAAATCCAAGTAAATAGAAAATACCGCAAGGTTCTACAGCCCAGTGGCTGGTCATGTGTCACTGTTATTGTTGTGTGTCGAGGCTGAATCTTTATCCCAGAAGAAGACGAGATTACTATTGGTTTCTAGGGTCAAGCTCTGTAAAGAGAATGGAAGTGGAGGAAGAGGGGGGACATCAAGAATGCCTTCCAATATCTGCAGCACTTCACTCATCGATGGCCTCGCGTCTTCGGCGTCCTGGATGCACCATCCTCCCACGATGGCAGCCCTCTTCACCTGTTCCGGGTCTGCATCGTTCATCAATTTCTTGTCGAGCACACCCATGGCGTTTCCTTTGTTGATCTCAGTTGCAGCCCACGCGGAAAAGCAGAGCTCGCTGGATTCGTAGTCCTTATCCATGTTTCTTCGACCTGCAATTATTTCTAACAATGTCATGCCAAAGCTGTAGACGTCAGCCTTGGTGGTGATGGGCAAACCGGAGAGCCACTCTGGGCCCAAGTATCCTCTGGTTCCTCTGATAGTCGTCAGAGCACGACTATACTCTCTCCCTAGCAATTTCGCGAGCCCGAAGTCGGCCACCTTGGGGCAGAAATTGGAATCCAAGAGAATGTTTTCGGGCTTGATGTCGCAATGGATGATGCGTTCCCTGCACTTCTCGTGCAGGTAAACGATTCCACGGGCGGTCCCCACAGCGATGCCGAAGCGCGTCTTCCAGTCGAGCACGTTGCGCTCAATGTCATCATCGCTCTGGGTTTTGTTGAACAAGACGGAGCTGAGGGATCCATTGGGCATGTATTCGTACACCAAAATTCTACTGGAGCCCTGGGTGCAAAATCCCCGCAGCCGAACCAAATTAACATGTTGTATGTTTCCACAGGTTCTCAGCTCCATCCGGAACTGCTTCTCTCCTTGGCTCACACCCTCCAGTTTCTTAACAGCCACCACAGAGCCGTCTGTTAGAGTCCCTTTGAAGACAGAACCAAAACCCCCACCTCCCAGCCGCTCAGAAAAGTTCTTCGTTGCACTTTGCAGCTCTCTGTAAGTGAATACAATCAACGTTCCGGGCTCGTATTCTGGTGCAGAGAACAGCAAGCGTTTGCAACACCAGAGAAAAAGTATGACAAAAGCCAGAATTGCAAGCAGCGTACCCAAGAGACCACCCACTAAGCCGGCAAGATATGTTGCCCTCTTTTTGGAATTAAAAGACGGCACATCAGAGGCATTTAGGCGAAGGAACAGGGAGGTTCCAGTGGGGGAATCGTAGAGGTTTAGCAATTCACCGAACCACATTACACAACTCTTTAACTGCGAAGTTGTGTTAATTAGAGCATAGGCATACGCAGTGCACGAACAATTGCCGAGACAGGCCTCCTTGCACTCATGTTGTTGCCCACTGTACACAATTCTTCCGGCGGGAGGCATAGATTTGACGCTCAACTCTACAAACCCGTCCGTGGAGGTCCGATTTGGGGGCTGGCTGCACTGTAACGGCGTCTTCCGAACACAACCGCTTGTCCAATGCCCAGATTCCCATTCCCGCGTGTCAATGGGAACAAAGCCCGGCACACACATGCACGACTGAACATTGTTATTGTTGCAGGAACGAAAAGGTCCGCAGACGGCATAAACGTCGCACTGAAGAGCGGGCTGTTGCCAGATCAAGCTCCATTCATTTCCCGGCATAATGTACACTCGCATTTGTCCGGATTTATCCATTACTAAACGTGACAAATATATTAATCCCTGGTTTGCATAACAAAAAGTAAAAGACTTGTACGAGCCATTATCGAAAACGCTGTAACTATTGAGCGAATTTGATGTCATCTCGGGAGTTTTAGAAAAATATTTGCCGTTCCAAACACCGTTATCCCAGTATTTGGTGTGATTCTCCCACAGCAACACGGACTGGTTGACTCCCAGTATTTATTAGACTTTGTCACACATTTATTATTTTTGACCATTAACAAGAATTTTTATTTAATGAAAGTTTATGGAAAGTTATTGTTTATTTTTGGAAAAAATAAATTATAATTTTTTTAATCTAATGATTTTCAACTTATTATAAAACAATTCAAATCACTATTAAAAAAAAAAATTGACATTTGAACTAAATAATAAAAAAAATAAGATTTATTTCAACCAACATAAATAATAAAGAAAATTAAGCAAGAGTAACCATTTTGACTAACTCTAATTTCCCTTAAAAATCCTTAATCATGTAAATCAGTCACTACTTATAAGGCATAACTACCTAATTTAATCATAAATAAACATTTGCTTCATCAATTTAATAAGATTTTTGTCAGACTTTATTATTTTACTTTATTAATAAGAAATTTAATTGAATGAGATTTTTGTCAAACCCTTTAAAATATATCTTTCTATACTTTAAGACATTATCACTACAATAAGACATTATTATTGTAGCATGTTAGGATTAGATTCTTCATTACCACAATGCAGAATTACAATTAAGATACAAAATACCTTAATATACCATTAATAAAACCTAAATTGATTGGATTTTAAACTTTAATAATAATTTATATTCAATTTTTTTACTTTAATTTAACCATATTTAAACTAAAAAATAAATACTAATTACTATGTAACAGTTATTAAAAATTAATTTCATTTTTATTTATAAATTAATATTTATCAAAATTACAATTAAATTGAAAAAATTATATTATGTTGATATTTAATGGATTACTTCTTCCCTTATCCATTCTCATAAACTGCGGAAAGCTAGAGAATTCTTATAAAATTGGTAGAACATTTAAACATAATCATAATTCTAATCTCAATTTTCATGATTTCAAACAATATATACAAATCATTCCGAAGTTTGTATCCCGTACTTAAAATTTGTGAACCAGAATGAACAACACAAAAACATCGAAACGCGTTAAGGAGTTGCCAAATGTTTAGTGTTAACGACAGAAATATTAAATAGCTATACCCACAACAACGTTAGAAAAAAACACATTACAACGTCGAATGTAGTATTTTACAATTAGCCTCATCTTAAGCAGTGAAAATACAATTTCATCCAATGTTTTCTTCGCATGGATGCACATGAAGATATCACATGCTTAATAATTAAAATGATATTAATATTAAAATTTAAGGCTAAGTATAATTCGTTGAGATATTTGTAACTCAGCCAAGGTTAATTTGATTTTTAATATCTGAAACAGATTGTTGGAATTTCTGAATGATTCTAAACAACAGAGGAAATAAAATTATTCAAATTTAACACAAAGATTTAATATAAAAAATTATGTACAGAGATGATACAAAACAACTATTTCATTAAACTTTTAAAAGCTATTACAAAATGCCTCAAAACTACTCTTTTGGCTTAAAAAAAACACGCTGCTACAAACACACAGCGTTGAAATTTTGTTCTTTGCACACACACAGAGCTATCTGCCTTCGGGCCTTTTTATATCTATACATAACATAACGAAACTTTAATAAATATATATATATATAAACATTAATATATATTTCGAATCTTATATAAATATGACCAAAGGTTTTAATAAAAAAACTGTTGTGGCACTTTTAAAACATTAAAACATAAACCTAAGTCGAAACCTTTAAAAATATTTTTTGCAGATTTGAAACCTTCGCGTGCAAACCGTTTAAACACGATTTATCGCATCCAATTTGGTCGATGCTAACTGTGCACCCAAAGCTTGCGATAGCCCTCTCATTGGTTGCTGGTGGAGCCCGTGGACTTCAAACAAAAAACTATGCGAATTTTATAATTCCTTATCGCATCCATTTTGGGGTTGTCCACGTCAGCTTCCAGATTTGCGATAGGCACCTCATTGGTTGTTGATTTGCTGCGTTGGCGGTGGTGGGGACAAGGCCCATTAAAATCATAAACAAAATGCACGGTTGATGTTGTAGTTTAAATGCGGTGGTTGCAGAGTTTATGGCACAGCATGGAAGATTTTAAACAAATGATGGTCGCACAGGATAAGGGTGTTGTTGCGTGGTCAATCCACAATATATCAATGCATTTGCAGGCTACGACCTTAAATCAAAAAACCAAAAATTGAACTTGCAGAGTTTTTAAATGTGGTCCTTCAATGCACGGTGGCATGCAGACAAAACAAAACAGAAAAAAAAAAAATGTTACTGTCTTTCGGCTCTGACTACTGTTAGATTTAATATTTCAACGCTCCCCCTTAAATTCAACTGCTGCATTCTCTTGCATACCCAAACATTTTTTCAAATAATTAAAACTTTTCTACCCCAATGGTTTTGTCAATATATCAGCAAACTTCTCTTCAATTCTGCAATGTTGCAAAACAATTTCCCCATTGTTCACTAGCTCTCTGATGTAGTGATACTTGGCATCAATGTGTTTCGTTCTCTTGTGAAACACTGAATTTTTTGATAAAGTTATAGCTAAGCTATTATCACAATAAATTGTTGTGCCTTTTACCTATTCATGACACAAACTCCTCAACATTCTCCTCATCCATACTTCTTGACATCCTGTTGTTGTAGCTACCACATACTCTGCCTCTGCTGTAGATAAAGCCACAATTGGTTGTTTCTTAGAAGCCCATGAAATGGCTCCTGATCCCATATGAAAAACATATCCAAAGGTGCTTTTCATGTCATCTATACTTCCAGCCCAATCACTGTCAGTAGATCCAATCAATTCAAAATTTTCTGAAGTGGTGTATAAAATTTCATACCTCTTTGTTCCTTTCACATACCTCAGAATTATTTTTGTTACTTGCCAATGTGCCTCCTTTGGTCTTTCCATAAATCTGGAAATTAAACTTACAGCATGCATAATATCAGGCCTAGTTGCAGTCAAATACATGAGGCTTCCAACTATGCTCTTATAAAAAACTTAGATCAAAATCCTTGCTGCTGTCTTCTTTGCTCAGTTTCAATCCCATCACTGTAGGAATAATTGTTGCCTTGCAATCCTACATGTTAAATCTTTCCAAAACTTCTTTCACATATTTAGCTTGAGAAATAAAAAATTTATTTTCATTTTGCTCTACTTCTATTCCTAAGAAGTATCTCAACAATTCCATATCAGTCATCTCAAATTCATCCTTCATGATTGTTTTAAAATTCTCAATTAGGTAAGAATCATTACCTATGAATATAACATCATCAACATACAAAACAACAATCAATGTCTTACCATCTTTCTCCTTGATGTATAATTTGTGTTCTCCTTCACATTTCTCAAACCCATTTTCCAATAGATAGGTATCTATCCTACTGTACCATGCTCTTGGTGCTTGTTTCAGCCCATATAGAGCCTTCTTCAATCTGCATACCTTGTGATCTTGGCCTTCTTTCTCATATCCCAAAGGTTGTTCAACATATACCTCTTTCATCAATACTCCATTTAGGAATGTTGATTTCACATCCATTTGGTAAACCGTCCACTTGTGTTGTGCTACTATGGACATCATTGCTCTTACTATTTCCATTCTTGCAACCGGTGCAAATGTTTCTTCATAATCTCTTCCTTGTTGCTGCTTGTAGCCTTTGACAACAAGTCTGGCCTTGTGCCTTTCAATCTTACCTTCAACATTACTCTTGGTTTTATAAACCCATTTAACTCCAATAACTTCCTTGCCTTTTGGGAGATCAACTAATTCCCATGTTTTATTTTTCTCTATTGCATTTATTTCTTCATCCATAGCATCTATCCATTTCTTATCTTTTACAACTTCCTCAAAATGAATAAGATCCTCTACATGACAATATAATGCAAATAAAGAGTTCATACCTTCATTTGCTGCCTCTTGGTCATAAATTTCATTCAGACTTCTGAATATGGTTCCTCTTTCACTTGCTGAACTTGTGCTTGTAGAAGCATTCAAATCTGCTCCTTGTGATGTGCTTGGAGAAGCTCTACCATCACTTCTCAAGAGTGTTCTCATACCTGCTTGTGGTGTCTCTTGTTGTCCTTGTCTTGGTGGAGGTGGTGTTGCTAATGAGGGATGTCTTTCAGCCATTTTTTCTTCATCCTCATCATGAGACAAACAGCTTTTAACATTCACTGTTTTCTCAATGCTTCCATCCCAAGCTTCTTCCTCAATGAACTGTACATCTCTGCTAATAAAAAACTTCTTGGTGGATGGATTATACAATCTCTATGCCTTGGATTCTTCACTGTATCCAATAAATATGCACTTATACCCCTTACTGTCCAACTTCTTCCTCAGCTGATATGGAATGTGTGAATAAGCCATACAACCAAAAACTCTCATGTGGGTGACAAACAGTTTTATGCCACTCCATGTTTCTTCCAAAACTCTGTTCATAACACTCTTTGTTGGGCATCTATTCAAAACATATGTTGCACAATGTACATCTTCAGCCCAATATTCATTTGGAAAATGTTTTTCCTTCAACATACTTCTTACCATGTCCATGATGGTTCTACTTTTTCTTTCAGCAACTCCATTTTGCTGCGGTGTATACCTTGTTGTAAATTTCTTATGAATCCCATTTTCTCTGCAAAAACGCAGAAATTTCTTTGAGATATATTTTCCTCCTCTATTTGTTCTTAAGACCTTAATATGCTGCCCACTTTGATTCTCTACAAGAGCTTTAAAGTTGCAGAATTTCTCAAACACTTCGCTCTTATATTTCAAGAAATAAACTCATGTTTTTCTTGTGTAATCATCAATGAAGGTCAGCATATAGTGGCTGCCTGCTAATGATGGTGTTTGCATTGGTCCACACAAATCTGAGTGGACAATTTCTAAGGGTGCCTTTGCCCTTATGCTCTTTCCTTATGGAAATTTTTCTCTGTGTTGTTTGGCTAAGATGCAGCCTTCACAAAGGCTGTACGGTTTCTCAATCAATGGTAATCCCTTTACCATTCCTTTCATATGCAACAAATTCAGACCTCCAAATTTGAGATGTCCAAATCTCAAATGCCATAACCAGTTTTCATCATTTGCTTCTTTTTGGTAAGTCTCTTGTGTCACTGCTGCCATTGCAGCTCCTTTCTTCAAATCTGCTCTCATCTTGAGAGTGAACATTTTGTTCCTTGTCATGTTCACTTATGCAATGCATTGCTTGCTTGGTGGTTTATCCATGATGGTGCATACATCATTTTCAAAAAATACATTGTGGCCCTTTTGAATGAGTTGTCCAATGCTCAAAAGGTTACACTTCATACCAAGCACATAGTATACATCTGATATGGATCTCCTTTCTCTTTTCTTTGTCAAAACACTTACTCTGCCTTTTCCCATGAGAGAGACCTTACTGTCTATCCCCAATGTTACTTAAGACTTCACATTTTCATCAATCATGGAAAACATAGAGATGTTTCCAGTCATATGGTTGCTACATCCTGAATCTAGAAACCATATATCTTCATTATTTTCTTCAGCTATATTACATGCTAAAAAAATTTCTCTTGACAGATATTTTCTTTTGTAAAATTAGCACTGGGTCTATTACCCATGTCACTTTGTTTCTTCCTACATTCATTGGCATAATTCCCATACTTCTTACAATAATGACATTGGACTTGGGATTTATCACACCTTTGTCCGTGTGCTTGATTTTTTCCACCTTGCTAGCTGCTGCCTTGGTCTTGGTTCTGATTTTGATTACTGCCCCTTCCATTTGTATTTGCAGGGTTGTTTCTTCCTCCTCTGTTTTGGCTTCTGCCTCTTTCTTTTCCTTCGTAGTTTCCTCTTCCTTGACCTCTTCCTCTTCCAAATGACATTTGGGTCTTGAAGGCATGCTCCAAAGATGAGTTTGTTATTCTACCCAATCTTTGTTCATTTGTCATCAATGATGCATGAAGCTCATCAACAGTAAACTTTGAGAGATCTTTTGTCTCTTCAATAGTTGTGACTATCACATCAAACCTCGAGGGTAAGCTCCTTAACACTTTCTCCACTATTCTTATTTCTTCTACTGTCTCTCCATGAGATCTCATTTGGGTGACCAACCCAATCAGTAGAGTAAAGAATGAGTCTATTGTATCAAACTCTTTCATGCAAATAACTTCAAAATCCCTTCTCATTAATTGAAGCTTTGATGTCTTTACCTTCTCCATACCTTGGTAGGCTGTCTAGAGAGTATCCCATGCATCATTGGACCTCTTAGCTGCTGCAATCCTTGGAAATACACTTTCATGCACTACTTGATAGAGATAGAAGAGGGATTTTGAATATTTCTTCCTATTACTCTTCAACAAATCTTTCTCTGCCTGTGCTAAGGCATTAAAAACATTTTCATCTGTTGGTTCTTCTAAACCATCTTCAACTAGCTCCCATAAATCTTGAGAGGCAAACAGGGCTCTAATTGTGATTGCCCAATAGTCATAGTTCTTCCCATTAAACTATTAGAGTTGATTATTCCCTATACTCGTGCTTGTGTTGGCTCTTGCCATGTCTAGCTTACTAAACTATGCTTTTAAAAAACTTGATTGTGTTTCATAAATGAACCTTCTCACTGCTTGTTTTGCTGAGCCTTCACATTGCTGGTCAAAAGCTTCAACAACTCCTTCCTTCAACTTCTTTGTAAAATTTCAAAGAGCTTGAACTAGCTCTGATACCATGTTGGAATTTCTGAATGATTCCAAACAACAGAGGAAATAAAATTCCTTAACTTCAACACAGAGATTTAATGTAAAAATTCTGGACAGAGATGACACAAAACAACTATTTCATTAAACTTTTAAAAGCTATTACAAAATGCCTTAGAACTTCTATTCTGATTAAAAAAAACAAGCTGCTACAAACACACATTGTTGAAATTTTGCTCTCTGTCTCCTTTAAAAAAAATGCACACACCGAGTGCTCTCTGCCTTCAGGATTTTTTTAAACAATACTACACAGTCAACAAATGCACATACAATGCTCTGTTTCTTTTCTCTGCGTATATGTTTTTAATACACTGCCTTTGGGCCTTTTTATATCTATACATAACATAACGAAAATTTAAAATAAATAAATAAATATATAAATATATATATATATATATATATATATATATATCTGTATGTATATATATATTATAAACATTATTGTTTATAATATATATATTTATATATTTCGAATCTTATATAAATATGACCAAAGGTTTTAATAAAAAAACTGTTGCGACACTTTTAAAACATTAAAACATAAACCTAAGTCGAAACATTTAAAAATATAATTCACGGATTTGAAACCTTCGTATGCAAACCGGTTAAACATGATTTATCGTATCCAATTTGGTCGATGTTGACTGTGTACCCAAGGCTTGCAATAACCCTCTCATTGGTTGTTGGTGGAGCCCGTGAACTTCAAACAAAAAACTATGTGAATTTTATAATTCCTTATCGCATCCATTTTGGGGTTGTCCATGTCAGCTTCCGGATTTGCGATAGGCACCTCATTGGTTGTTTATTTTCTACATTGGCGGTGGTAGGGACAAGGCCCATTCAAATCATAAACAAAATGTGTGGTTGGTGTTGTAGTTTAAATGTGGTGGTTGTAGATTTTATGGCGCGGCATAGCAGATTTTAAACAATGAATGGTCACAAAGGATAAGGGTGTTGTTGCATGGTCAATCCACAATCTGTCAATGCATTTTAAGGCTACGACCTTAAATCAAAAAACCATAAATTAAACTTGCATGGTTTTTAAATGCGGTCCTTCAATGCACGGTGGCATGCAGGCAAAACAAAACAGAAAAAAAATTGCTACTGTCCTTTGGCTCTGACTGCTGTTGGATTTAATATTTCAACACCGATGAGTATTCTAGTGCCACCCAATACTCCCAAACGGTCTGGCCATCGAACGATAATGAGTGTTGTATGCCTGCGTAGTTGACAAAATTCCTTACACTTGAAACGACCTGGATTTGGGAAGGGCCACGACTTTCTAGAATTTTCTTCATTAGTGGTTATTAGAAATTAAAGGCCATATTTTTCCACCAGACGTAAATGGATAGCAAGTACTGGCAACAACATTTACATTTGTAAATGAATTGATTTCCCGCAGAAGTACACATACGCAGTATTGGAGGTCGATAGTATTGGTTTTAATGAAAGTTAATTATCATTATCATTATCAGTAAAGTCATTTTGAATCTTGACTAATAAATTTTCCAGATTTTGATTTTCTATATTTTAGTGGAAATTGAAAATTAGATTTTCCATCACACGATTTTGAGCCTTGAATTTTCTATATTTTAGTGGAAATTGAAAAGTAGATTTTTCCACCACACGATTTTGACCCTTGACTAGTAGATTTTCCACATTTTGATTCTTTGTATTTTTTAATGAGTGGTTCATCGAAATTGAAGGGAATATTTTTTAGCCAGACGAAAATGAACCGCAAGCTCTGGAAGCACAGTCTACTGGACTAGGCAACATGCAGTTGTTGTTGTTGTTGTTTTTTTTTAAATCTGCATTGGCGTTTTTTTTTTTTTTTAATGGAAAACCCATAGATTTTTCTCTTTGAAAGCTAGAGAATTCTTATAAAATTATGTCACATTTACTAACTGTATAATCACAGTAATTCAAGAGAGTAAATAATAATAATAATAAAAATTAACTCCTACCATGGCATAGAGTATCTTGGTTATTTGAGTTACTTAGATGAAATAGAGTTATGATAATAACCATGGTTCGGATGTTAGTTCATAACATACTTTTTTTTTATTGAAAAGGGAATTCAGAATTTATTTCATCATACCGAAGACAGTAATTTAAAACATGACACAACATTGCTCCATACATTCAAGTACATTCAGATGATACCTTAGTCAATTTTAATACACTTAGGAGGCTATTGTAATTTAAAACGGTTAGCTATCCAAAGCCCACTAATAAATAAGAAGGGTAGGCCATTTACTAAATTTAGTATGGAGGCGTGCCCCCAGCTGCAGGTCCCATAATCACATGTCTTTGGTGGCCACTAGTCTAGAGTGGCACATATAAAATCCTGGTCTGTCTCACCAATAGCAGATTCTTCCTCCACTCGAACTAGAGAAATAATGATCTTGTTAAAATTGCTTTCACATCTTATACATTTGCAACATAGAGCCATAGTGCAAAACCATAATCGGGAAAACCAGGAAGCCATTGTGGGAATTGTTTGGATTTAGCAGCAAGTTCGAGGAGGAGACGAAGAGGGTGGATATACATATATCATATAGTGAATTCATGGAGAGAAAAAATACTGTGTGGGAACTCACCATAGAATCACGTGTCCTCACCACTCCGTCTCCATAACAAAGTGTAAGCCTGAAGCATGCCACTTAATGTTGCATGCTGCTATTCGGGAAGCGATTCAATTAATACATAAATAGCTCCGGAATCTCTGGCCTTGATTTTGTGCTTTCTTGAGGGGGAATAGATGGCCATTAAAGCTTCCAGAGATGGAGCAGTTGCCTGAGGGCAGACCTCCTTTATCAAAAGTTGAAGGAGTCCTTCAATCATATCTTCGTCCCAATTCACAATGAGTTGTTGCAACCTGTTGTGCCCACTGCTAGAAAGGGTCTTCAGTAACATGACCGAATGAAGTCTCACATTGCAGTTGCCTCTTAATAATCCATGAAATTGATTCCAGGGTTTTGGACAGAGTAAGGGAATCTACAGTCTCGTTTGTCATGGGAAGAGAATGCGAAATCAAGAGTTCAAGGGCGGTGTGGAATCCCACCCATCTATTTAGCTAACCTTTGTCCAGGCCCTGACCTCGGGTCATAAGTTGTAGAGGCAGGAAGAAGCGTTCCACCCTACTAGCTTGATCTAATAGTCATAACCACCATCAAATTGAAATTAAAAGGAAAGGGCTAGCTGCTACTACTCCCTTCAAATATTGGCTATGACATGACAGAGTATTTGCGACGTTACAAGACTCGAACCGTGGCAGGGTATTTATGGAGTGGATGAATCCAAGGAAGACGAAGGTGTTGGTTTTGCGTTGGCTGCAGTAACCGACTTGGATTTCATACGCGCGAGACACTTCTTTAAATAGGTGTTCCACACGTTCTTTATCTCATTGTCGGTTCTTCTTGGCAAGTACGAAGCAATTGTGGACCATCTGCCTTATAAAAAAATTGGGATTAATTCATAATAAGGTAAAATTTTGAAACATTATTCCACTCAAATTATAATTGGGAATCTAGTACCATTCTACAGAAATTTTGGATTATATTAGACTTCTAACTATATGTTTTAGATCAATATTTTTTGTTGAACTCAGAAAAAAACTTCTTCTACAACAATGGCTTCTGTAGCAATGATGCTTGCCCTGATTCTTCTATGTTTCAACCCCTCCTATACAACAACCACGTCTCATGTTCTCACAAAGGGGTTATCTCCTGGATCTATCAAATTCTTTGGCCTCATGATGGCTAGGGCTTACTGTTTCAGCCAAGTTTGAACCTGCTGCCTTTTATTGGCCCCCTTCTGTTGCTTCCTCCGATCCAACAAACAAATTGTTCCCAGTTTCGGCCACTCGGAGAAAGAGCATCCGGTTTTTTCTTCATCCTTGCCATTAGTGGTTTTTTCTTCATCCTTGCCATCAATGGTATAGTTCGAAGAAAAAAGAAAGGAACGTTGATCAGGTGATAGTCCCAAAGATGGGAAAGAAGCTTGAAATGTTATGTGTAAAGTAGACTGCAGGTGAAACACAACACAACATATGATAATCCATTTCGACACAACAACAACAAGCATTGAGCACCTTGCTTGAGCTCAGAGTTTGGTACATGCATTGAGCATCTAGCTTTAGCTCAGCACTTATGAGTTTGGTCATATAATCACATAACATTTAATACTGAATTAATTCTAACATTAGTTTAGTTTTTTCAAAATCCTTTCAAAATACCAAACCCACAGATCAATATAACCTATACTTGCCTCTTCCCAACCTCAGATAGAGGCCAAAACCACGAAACCCGATTTAGAATAGCTTTAATATTTTCTGTGAAACCTATACTAATAAAAAACAAGTTGAAAGTAATTAATATTATTTTATATTAATGGAGAAATGGTTACACTGTTGTAACATAGCTCCTTAAGTTAGGATTAGTTCCTAGGATATAGGAGTTTGTTTACAACTTCCTACTCCTTTTTTATGTACTTATACATGTATCATTTGATTAATGAATGTAGAGTGTACTCTCCATTTTGTGTGTAGTCTCTAGGTGCAGTACTCACCTGAGAGCTGCCTCTTCTATTCAATTCAGTTTTTATCATGGTATCAGAGCTCAGACCGGGTGAGTCTGATTTTCTTTAGATCTCTAAGTGGCTATAGAGCCCTTGTGGCTACAGAGCCTTCACGACTACATAGCCTTCATGGATATGGTGCACATAGGAGCTTTAACGCTCACAGGAGGAGGTGGCATGTAGCAAACACCTCACTCACAGGGTCTCATAATTTTTTAATTTTATTTTATTTTATTTTATTTTTTCTAAGCACAAACGGGTCGGCGCATTCTTCAGCATGAAAGTCGTGTCGATAGGTGCAATTAGAGCGATTGTTAGGGCCATACCTGCGCTGATTTCGGCTCACCTACACTGATTTGCATTTAGCGCAGATTTTGGGTTCATAAAGGCGCTAACCTCCTTTTTTACGGTTCTAGACATGGAATTTTCCCGTTTGTGGTGGATTTGAGTCACAAACACATTTTTTGGCGGTTCTAGACATGGGATTTGCTCGTTTGTGGTGGATCTAAGTCGCAGACACATTTCTTGGCAGTTCTGCACATGGGATTTGCCCTTTTGTGGTGGATCTGAGTCGTAGACACAATAAATCTTCAATTCGGTGGTGGATCTAAGTTGCAGTCACAGAGATTGTGCCAGATCAGTGGTAGATCTATGATTAGGTTTTGGTATGAATTGAATTTTTTGGTTAGTGTAGCTTGTAATTATTCAATTGGTTAGAATTAATCGGAGGATAAGAAATCCGATCAGTCAAGTATGAATAACTTTACAGATACATATCTCAACGAGTCTAGCAAACTTGATGAGTCCAATTATACCAATTGGAAATTCATGCTACAAACACTTCTTGAGGGAGAAAATGTGTGGTCGATTATCAGCGGTGATGAGAAGAAACCAAATATTGTAACAGGGACAAACGCACTTATACAAGACTAGGATAAAAGGGAGAACAAGGCAGAAGTATTGCTAAAGATGTCTATTAAAGACAATATTATCCCACACATCAGAGATGGCAAATTGTCCACTGAGATCTGGACGATGCTCAAGAATTTATACCAGACACAAAACACAAATTCAATCTTGTCACTCAAGGGCAAGTTGTTTTCAATGAGGATGGAGGAGAATGAATCTGTTGTTGGATTCATTGCAAGGGTTAAAGATTTGAAGGACAAATTGGGTGACGTCGGGGAGAAGGTGTCTGATTCTGATCTAGTCACAATCACGTTGGACAAAATGAAGGATGAATATCAAATGTTCATCACAGGCTTGGCAACACAAGATAAAGCCCCTGCATTTGAAGAATTGACAGGAATTTTATTACAAGAAGAAGAGCGGCAACATAATTTGAGACCTCAGAGTTCTGATCTTGTGTTGATGGCAAAGAGAAAGTCGTACAAAAGGAAACATCCACAATAGCAACATAAAGGTGGAAGCACTTTTCAAAAGAAACCATTTAGAGATATGTGTGCAAATAATTTTTATGACATTAAATGCTTTTACTGTGGGAAAAATGTGTTGAACCCTTAGTTAAACTGAGAGGGGGGGGGGGGGGGGGGGGGTGAATCATTTTAACACATTCATGTACTTTTAAAACTTTTCCATTAAAACTTATTTACACCTTCATTTCATGTTCAACTTAATATGTGAGTAATCTTAGAATGTGAGCAGCAAGTATTAAGATAATGTAACAACAAACTTAATATGAGAGCAACAAGTATTAAGCAGATTAGATAAACCATATCAACACATAAAAATCATGCACAGAGACACCAGATATAAGTGGAAACCCATAAAGGGAGAAAACCACATCTTATTATTGTTGTGATGCAAATACAAGCTCCAAATCCCTCTCACCACTGATTTTCTGTAGGCACCAACCTACAGGAGGCTCCTACCTCAATTCTACAAGCTACAACTTGCAAGGAAGCTCCAACTCCCATCAATTTTCTGCAGGCACCAACCTACATGAGGCTCCAAGCTCAGTCAGCTACAACTGACATTTATCAAGCTACAACTTGATGTGGAAGCACCAACTTTCATCTATTTTCTGCAGGCTACAACCTACAGGAGGCTCCTACCTCAGTCAGCTACAACTGACATCTATCAAGCTACAACTTGATAGGGAAGCTCCAACTTCCTTACTCTTTCAAACGAAAACACTTGCTGATTTACCTTGGATATCAGCTCTGTTTTGTTCCATCTTCACTGTTGTGCACCGGCCTTCATATCTACCCTGTATCATCTCTGCATATTCTCATATTCTCTTTCAACTCCTCCTTCTTCTCTGCCTCACTGCTTCATTTTTGCATTCTCTCACCTCTCTATGCATATCTGTGGGATATTATTTATAGAGATTTCCTTATGACTGTTAGCATTCCTCAGGGAATTTGAAATGGACAGCCATACCTCTTTGAATTCTGCCTTCTTATTTCTTTGACCAACTCATTCAGAAAATCAATATGTACTAATTTCAATATTACAGTGGGATATTACTTTTCCTCCGGAGACTTGCCAATGCATCACAAACAATATAAAACAGTTAAAACATTTACATTCACATTTTCAGTTACATATAATAATTTCAATTCAATCCATTCAGTTTTTGGCTCTCTGTGAGCTTGTCCTTTTTGTTGCTGTAGTGTAACTATTCTGCATACCTCTGCTGTTCACTGCCTTTTTCAATTTCTGCACACTTTCCTGCTTTCTGTGCATGTACACCTATTTTCTGTGTATGAACCCTTGTCAAACCCACAATCTCCACTTTCCTGTGCATATAAATGCATCCCAAATTTTCACCCAAATAAATCCACAATCTGGGCAAATTCCAATGCTTTATTTTCCTTCACCGGAAATTTAAATAAATAAATGCGGAGGCTTTAATTCTTTTCTTCAAGCTTATGGTTAACCTCATAGCAATAACCCACAATGCCTATAATATGCTTTCATATACAAAGAACCCAATCAACCCAGATTTCAACTCTTCTATATGCGCCTATTTCAAATCTGTGGTAAAAACCCATTTCATGGATGCAGTCACTTTACATACGGAAGCTGTCTAATTAAACTTATGGTGGAAACCATAGCCAAAACCCCTCTTATCATTTTTCAAATTAACCATCACCAAATAGTAGGGCCTACCAATGATGAGCATTACAACAACCCATCATATAATCGTATTTTATATTCAGGCCACATTTCACTTATGTGGACAATTCTCAACTTAAACTTCGAACTTGGTTAATATAACACCAAGGCATACAATTGTTGTGCATTTAACATCAGCAAATGAATCCTCACGGTATTATATTAAAGCACCAGCGCCAATTATGAAATAACCTTGGAATAGTCTTAGCACATACCCACTATTCAATTCTTAACTCAATACATTCAAAAGCCCTGAGGCTATAATGTTAACGCCAATGCATATGAATATCTGACAGACCTTGATAGAGGACCAACGCCGGCCTATAATATTATTTGGCCCACACATTCCAATGTTCAAACATACGTAGCCCAGACTTAGGCTAAAACTCAACGCTGACATAAATTAACAACTAGGCCCACAGCATATTACCTTACCTCTGATAAATCTTTGACTTTGGTTTAAAAACGTAACCCATCGCACCAACACACATATGAAATAACAATCATCCGGCTTTATTTCTATTTACCCAACTTTATGATTAAAACCCCCAAGGCTTTACCATAGCATGTAATCACGTGCATATTTTAGTTCAAAAGTTTGGATTTGATTTAATTTAATACCAATGCCATGCGCCACCACCTTGGCTAATTGTCGAGAGGATCTGACGGTCCATTATTTATCGCATTCCAATCCCAAATCCGACTACAGTCGCGCAATGTCGAGCAAATTAGATGCACAGGTGTTAATCGTTCCAAATCACGCAATGAACCGGTCCCACTAGTTAACTTGCCCCTCACATCCAACGGTCACGAGCTTATCGCACTCCAACCCCTGATAGAATGGAGATTAACGAATATCGCATTATTTTTTGAACCGAGTGTTAACCTGAAAAAATAATGTGAAATAGGTGGATTTGTAAAACCACCTCAGGACACGCATCGAGCAGAGAGTTATATCGCGTTATTTTTCACCAAACCATTTACCATTTTAACTATCGCGCGAGACCGCCGGTTTTGTGGGCTGAAACCACCATCACTATTCACGCTCCTAGTTCCGGCTCTCAGCTTAGTCAAGGTTCTGCTCTTCTACCCCATTTCAACGTTTTATTATAAGTAATTTCCGCTCTCGCTTCTGTTTCCTCTTGCTTTCTCGACATTATAACACGACGCCTCCATTCATTTCTGACTCTTGAATAGGCTAAATCCTTCTATGCTATCACTCCATGATAATTCCATTATGTGTCTGCCCTTGCTTGCAATTCACAGTTTCGCTTCCCAATTGCAACCTTCATATGGATGGTTCAACGCTGAGAAAATAAGGATCGATCCCAATCCAATCTCATTCTACACCGATTGTTCAACACTGCTAGATCAGGGTTCCGCTTCAATCTTCAAACATTTCTCATGAGGCTATTTCCAGGATTACTTCATCATCGACTTATACTTCTGCGCAATCGAACCTCCAATCGATTGCCTATACTCTCTGCTTTTGATTCATGCCAAAAACAGTGTTAATTAATATATATCAGTATGATATAAGCAACCAGATGGTTACACATATTCAATTCAATGGCCTCTCTATCCCTCTGCTCTATTTTTCTTGGTGTCTTCAATTCTCCCTACTCTGCACAACTCTACAGATCTCTCTACCTGCCTCTGCTACCTCTCTGCTGCCTCTACCTCTCTGCACAACTCTACATATCTCTCTAGCTGCCTCTGCCTCTACCTCTTTCAGGTGCTCCTCCTTTACCATCTCCTTTGCCATCAATGACAACATTTCCAATAGTCTCCCCCTTTGGCATTAATGGCAATACACTTCCTCTGCTTACCTTTTAGAAGACCCTTTCTTCTGTTGCTTGCTTTTCCTCCCCCTTTGACATCAATGGCAAAGGGTTGCACATTTCCTAGTGTGCTTTCTATCTCTTCATTTCCTCTCTCTAAGATGTGTTTAGGCCTTCTTCTTTTGAATTTGTACCTTGCTGCTCCAGACTGGTGCTGAGATAACACTTTTGAGACTTATTGAACTTGTATATACACAGTATGTTGATACCATCCCAAATCACAAACTCCTTGCAATTGTATAGAGTGCGTAGATGATGATAGAACAACCATATATAATCAGACTTATATAATCAGAGATATATCATTGGACCAAAGCTAAAATACTGAGAATGCTTCAAGTATACTTTAGTCCTTAGTATACATATCTGTTGAGGAAGATTGTAGATGAAATAAGTCTTCTTCTGCAATGCACATCTACAGTACACATATGTTCAATTGTGATGATGCCAATATATCTTTTATTGTTGTGGTTCACCTTTCCTTCCTGTTGGTGTTGATATGAGCTAGGTTGCTGACAAGGATATTACACTCAATAGCTGAAGGTCCTTGTTACTGATGTGATCAATGAGTCAAGCCAGAGTTTACAACCTATTGTGAGATTAGATGATATCTTTTAATCTAAGAGACCAAATGACTTTACTGCTTGTACAATGTATTTTCAAAACAAACCCTTCAATGTATTGGTCAATCTCACTTATCAACCATGCAGTTTTATTTATGACATAAGGGGGTATGTATGTCAATAATCAATCTCTCTTTAAATGTGAATTACCATCAAATCCTTTATGTTGAAGTAGGATTTTGAAATAAAATACTTTTGAACTTCAAATGGTAATCACAGCCATTCCTTCATGCTTCGGATATTTTAACTATTCTGTCATGATGATCTTTCACAAAAACATATTCAAGATGTTTAATTGATATCTCAGCAAACAGACTTCACATGGTGTTATGAATGATTTCAAGAGAGAGGCCTTGATGTTCTCTTGCCTTAATCCTTTGATCCTGAGGACCTATACCATACCACTATTCCACTTGGTATACTGTTGATAAGCATGCTACTTGTACCTAAATTCTAATTGATATTACTTTGATAAACCATGCAGAGATTTCACTTTAGCTTGCACATGAATCCATAGTTTCTACTATTGATCTTTCCACTATTCACACCAACAATCATCAATATACTAAATTTGATCTTGGCATCATTAACCATTTTTCTTTTTCTGTCATTCTGTTCAAAGGAAAGCCATTGCATGTTCCTTTCTAGGACTATTCCAGAATCATTGCTGCTTTATAATCAATTCAACTATTCTAATATAATAATCTTTGGGAAGACATCTTCAATTTCTTTGCTTGGACTCTTCATGGGCAGATCACTCAAAGAATTATCACTCACTTAACTGTATTCATCCAAGAGGACTTTTCATAGATGAATGAGGTCATGACATAATGATGATAGGCACTTCTCTTGCTAATCCTTCTTAATGTGATTCATTGTTAATTCTAGTAGTATGATGCACAGTGTGATCATCACTTAATGTGCTGATGTCTTCTTGGCTGTTCATGGCTGATTTTCTCTCTACTACCAAGGCTTCTTGCTGTCTTCTCTTCTTCCATCAATCTGTCAGCTATTTAATACTTCAGATGATCTTTTTCCCTTATAGTTCTCTGTTAGAGGAATTTCCTTTCCCTTCCTGATCTCATAGTTGTTCTTATTTCATGGAGCTCTTCTTAGACTACTTTTGTGGGGACTATTTATGAACTGCTCTCCCCTTGGGATGTTGCTTCATATTTATCACTGGTTGGATATTTGCTTTGTTTCCTAGAGCAGCTCCCCCTGGGACTATGATGTTTTCATTATGTTATTGAGATAATAGGCTCCCCCTTTCTCTTTTCCTTCCATACTTTATTGGGGTTCATCATCATGTCTGCACTTCTTTTAGATTCATAGTTTTGTTTGATTTGCTTTGATTCCATCATCTGTCTAGAGTTCTTTAATATATATGGCAGTTTACAGTCCTTCGCTTTGTGACCAAGCTTGAGGCTTACATAACATCTTACTGTGCCAAGGTATGTTTGAGCTAATGTATAATATTTTATTCCCCTTTTTGAAACAATTTACATTCAACAGATTTATGTCCAAATTCATTGCATGCATAACAGTAGCCATGGAAATGATTTGTGTACCTGGTGAAGGATTGTCTTTTCCATTTGCTTGCTTGAGGTAGTCTTCTCATTTGCTGCATCTTTTGCTGGTTGAAGTTGATGTGCTTTGTCTTACAATATGCTGTAGTATTTCCAGGTTTGTGATAGGAAAAACAAATGATGTTTTTCATAGGAGGGAAGAAACTCCTTTGACATCTTCCGAATTTATGTTTTTCATAGGAGGGAAGAACCTCCTTTGACATCTTCCGAATTTGTTCAATTCATCCTTAGGAGCATATGAGCCTTTAGCAATTAATTGTTTCATCCCTTCATTCTTTGTTCTTTCATGTTGCTGCTTGATTCTGTTTGTTTCTTTACAAATCTTGTTCTTGTTGGCTTGTTCTTCTATGGGAATCTTCTGAGCTGCTTCATTTTCCTTTACAGCTTTTACAAAGATGATTTTCCTGTTATCTTCTACCTTGGACTTACTGGTTTCTCCTTCATATCCTATCCCAGTCTTTATGAGAGGTGACATTTGAGCATTTAGAATCTTGTCTACCTGTTCAGAGATTTTCATTATAGGAGTATTTAATAATAATTATCTTTGGGCTTTTTCTAATTTCTTTCTCAGGCACACTACTTCTTCTTCCAATTTCTCACATTCCAGACTTTTCTCTCTCATTTGTTGCAGCAGAGTGTCTTCTACTTTCTTTTCTTCTTCAATTTGTGTCTTTAGGTCAACAATTTATTTCTTATCTTCATATTCTCTCTCATCACACATTTGGACCAATGTCTTCAGGTCTTTGTTTTCATTCTTCAATCTTTCTATTTCAGTCAAGGCTGTGTCAAGTTTAGCTTTTTCTTCAGTTGTAATTTCTTCATGGTTCTTATCTCCATTCACACTAGCAGGTACCTCATTTGATTGAACATTTTCCTTTTGACATGAGTTTTTCTTCTTCTTAATTCTCTTCTCCTTCTTGACAATGTAGCCACTAGTGTCTACTTCATGCTTGAAATGCAATCTATCCCATATTTCTTTTACAGAGGTTAAATCCATTATTAACTCAAGATCCTTGTTATGTAGACTGTTGTATATCACACATTTTTCCTTGGCATTCCTATGTTGTTCTTGCACCGAGGGAAAGTCTGTGCAGAAACCATCACATACAAGTTTCCATACCTCAGGTTCATAAGCCAATAATCTTGTTTTAACCTTATCTCTTCATTCAGGAAAGTTTGTTGTATTCAGCACAGGTACATTTTGATAGTCCATTACTCAACCAGATCTCCTTCAAGCTATTAGGCTTACACTAAAGGAACCAGCTCTGATACCAATTGTTGAACCCTTAGTTAAACTGAGAGGGGGGGGGGGGGTGGGTGAATTAGTTTAACACATTCATGGAATTTTAAAACTTTTCCATTAAAACTTATTTACACCTTCATTTCATGTTCAACTTAATATGTGAGTAATCTTAGAATGTGAGCGGCAAGTATTAAGATAATGTAACATCAGACTTAATATGAGAGTAGCAAGTATTAAGAAGATTAGATAAACCATATCAACACATAAACATCATGAACAGAGACACCAGATATAAGTGGAAACCCATAAAGGGAGAAAACCACATCTTATTATTGTTGTGATGCAAAGGCAAGCTCCAACTCCCTCTCACCACTGATTTTCTGTAGGCACCAACCTACAGGAGGCTCCTACCTCAATTCTGCAAGCTACAACTTGCAAGGAAGCTCCAACTCCCATCAATTTTCTGCAGGCACCAACCTACAGGAGGCTCCAACCTCAATCAGCTACAACTGACATTTTATCAAGCTACAACTTGATGTGGAAGCACCAACTTCCATCTATTTTCTGCAGGCACCAACCTACAGGAGGCTCCTACCTCAGTCAGCTACAACTGACATCTATCAAGCTACAACTTGATAGGGAAGCTCCAACTTCCTTACTCTTTCAAAAGAAAACACTTGCTGATTTACCTTAGATATCAGCTCTGTTCTGTTCCTTCTTTTTGTTTTCCATCAGTCCTCATATCTGCCCTGTATCATCTCTACATCTTCTCAGTTCTCTATCAGCTCCTCCTTCTTCTCTGCTCAGCTCCTCCTTCTTCTCTGCCTCATGCTTCATTTCTGCATTCTCTAACCTCTCTATGCATATCTGTGAGATATTATTTATAGAGATTTCCTTATGATTGTTAGCATTCCTCAGGGAATTTGAAATGGACAGCCATACCTCTTTGACTTCTTCCTTCTCATTTCTTTGACCAGCTCATTTAGAAAATCAATATGTACTAATTTCAATATTACAGTGGGATATTACTTTTCCTCTGGAGACTTGCCAATGCATCACAAACAATATAAAATAGTTAAAACATTTACATTCACATTTTCAGTTACATATAATAATTTCAATTCAATCCATTCAGGTTTTGGCTCTCTGTGAGTTTGTCCTTTTTGCTGCTGTAGTGTAACTATTCTGCATACCTCTGTTGTTCACTGCCTTTTTCAGTTTCTGCACACTCTCCTACTTTCTGTTCATGTACACTTGTTTTCTGTGTATGAACCCCTATCAGACCCACATTCTCCACTTTCCTGTGCATATAAATGCATCGCAAGTTTTCACCCAAATAAATCCACAATCTGGGCAAATTCCAATGCTTTGTTTTCCTTCACTGGCAATTTAAATAAATAAATGCGGAGGCTTTAATTCTTTTCTTCAAGCTTATGGTTAACCTCATAGCAATAACCCACAATACCTATAATATGATTTCATATACAAAGAACCCAATCAACCCAGATTTCAACTCTTCTATATGCGCCTATTTCAAATCTGTGGTAAAAACCCATTTCATGGATGCAGTCACTTTACATACGGAAGATGTCTAATTAAACTTATGGTGGAAACCATAGCCAAAACCCCTCTTATCATTTTTCAAATTAACCATCACCAAATAGTAGGGCCTACCAACGATGAGCATTACAACAACCCATCATATAATCGTATTTTATATTCGGGCGACATTTCACTTATGTGGACAATTCTCAACTTAAACTTTGAACTTGGTTAATGTAACACCAAGGCATACAACTGTTGTGCATTTAACATCAACAAATGAATCCTCACGGTATTATATTAAAGCACTAGCGCCAATTATGAAATAACCTTGGAATAGTCTTACCACAGACCCACTATTCAATTCTTAACTCAATACATTCAAAAGCCCTAAGGCTATAATGTTAACGCCAATGCATATGAATATCTGACAGACCTTGATAGAGGACCAACGCCGGCCTATAATATTATTCGGCCCACACATTCCAATGTTCAAACATACGTAGCCCAGACTTAGGCTAAAACTCAACGCTGACATAAATTAACAACTGGGCCCATAGCATATTACCTTACCTCTGATAAATCTTCGACTTTGGTTTAAAAACGTAACCCATCACACCAACGCACATATGAAATAACAATCATCCGGATTTATTTCTATTTACCCAACTTTATGATTAAAACCCCCGAGGCTTTACCATAGCATGTAATCACGTGCATATTTTAGTTCAAAAGTTCGGATTTGATTTAATTTAATACCAATTCCATACGCCACCACCTTGGCTAATTGTCGAAAGGATCTGATGGTCCATTATTGCATTCCAATCCCAAATCCGATGACAGTCGCATAATGTTGCGCAAATTAGATGCATAGGCATTAATCGTTCCAAATCACGCGATGAACCGGTCCCACTAGTTAACTTTCCCCTCGCATCCAACGGTCACGAGCTTATAGCGCTCCAACCCCTGATCGAACAGACATTAACGAATATCGCATTATTTTTTGAACCAAGCGTTAACTTGAAAAAATAATGCGAAATGGGTGGATTTGTAAAACCACCTCAGGACACGCGTCGGGCAGAGAGTTATATCGCGTTATTTTTCACCAAACCATTTACCATTTTAACTATCGCGCGAGACCGCCGGTTTTGTGGGCTGAAACCACCATCACTGTTCATGCTCCCGGTTCTGGCTGTCAGCTTAGTCAAGGTTCCGCTCTTCTACCCCGTTTCAACATTTTATTATAAGGAATTTCCACTCTCGCTCCTATTTCCTCTTGCTTTCTTGACATTATAATGTGGCGCCTCCATTCATTTCTGACTCTCGACCAGGCTAAATCCTTCTATGCTATCACTCCATGATAATTCCATTCTGTGTCTGCCCTTGCTTTCAATTCGCAGTTTCGCTTCCCAATTGTAACCTTCGTATGGACAGTTCAACGTTGAGAAAATAAGGATCGATCCCAATCCAATCTCATTCTACACCTATTTTTCAACGCTGCTAGATTAAGGTTCCGCTTCAATCTTCAAACATTTCTCATGAGGCTATTTTCCAGGATTACTTCATCATCGAATTATAATTATGCGCAATCGAACCTCCAATCAATTTCCTATACTCTCTGCTTTTGATTCATGCCAAACACAGCGTTAATTAATATATATCAGTATGATATAAGCAACCAGATGCTTACACATCTTATTTTCAATGGCCTCTCTATCCCTCTGCTCTGTTTTTCTTGGTGTCTTCAATTCTCCCTACTCTGCACAACTCTGCAGATCTCTCTACCTGCCTCTGCTACCTCTCTGTTGCCTCTGCCTCTCTGCACAACTCTACAGATCTCTATAGCTGCCTCTGCCTCTACCTCTTTCAGGTGCTCCTCCTTTTCAATCTCCTTTGCCATCAATGACAACATTTTCAACAAAATGGTCATCAAGCTAAGTTATGCTGTAATATGCAGATAGATGAGGCCAGGAATAAGCAAAGTAAGCACACAGGATATTTTGTTGATGAAGGTCACAGTCATGATCTTTGACTGTTTGTAGCTGATTGTGCTCTTTCAGCTTCTGAGGAGGATGAGGATGAAAAATGGTATGTTGATTATGGTGCATCCTCACATATGACAGGTAAGAGAAATTGGTTTGAGTTTTTTGAAGAAACCTCTTGCAGATCTAAAATTTATGTAGGAGATGACAAAGGCTATGAGATCAAAGGGTAAGGTGATATTCCTGTAATGTTTCCTAGCGGTAACATCAGGCATATTGAGAATGTGATGTATGTTCTCGGGATTAAGAACTTAATCTCTGTATCAATGATAATTGATCAAGACCTGCAAGTTGAATTCTTCAAGACATATTGCGTCATAAAGGACAACAAGATGGAACCAGTTGCATCAGGAGTGCATGTGGGGAGCCTGTACATATTGAATTTCAAGAGCATGCCACACCAAGCCTTGGTTTCAACAGGATTGATAGCCGAAAATCTCTGGCACCAGAGATTCAGTCACCTTAAATTACAAGACCTCATGCTACTTCAAAGAAAAGGTATGGTCGATGGACTCCCTACTTTTCATAGTGTTCAGTTAGATTGTGATGGATGTGCATTAGGGAAAATACATAGAGAAGAATTTCCTTTGCATGTTGTTAGGAAGGAAAGAGATATTTTAGAGTTGGTGCATACAGACATATGCGAACCTATGCAAGCTAGGTCTCTAGGTGGTGCATATTATTTTCTACTGTTTACTGATGATTGCACTAGATTCTCTTGGATATATTTTTTAAGTAAAAAGAGTCGGAATTTTTAATGCTTTAAAGAATTTAAGGCTCTGGTGGAGAAGAAGACTGGGAAATTCATAAAAATTCTCTGCTCCGATCAAGGGGAAGAATACAGGTTGGGTGAGTTCATGAATTTTTGCAGATGTCATGGGATTGTTCAACAGTTCATAGTGTCACACAATCCATAGCAAAATGGAGTTGCAAAACAAAAGAACGAAACCCATGTGGAGTGTGCACTAAGTATGCTTCAAGGTAAGGGTCTATCAAATGGTTTTTGGGTTGAAGCTATCAACACTAATGTTTATTTAAAGAATATGAGTCCTACTAAATGTCTTAACTTTAAGACTACATCTAAAGCACTTTATGGATTTAAACCAACAGTGAGTCATCTAAGAGTCTTTGGGTCAAAATCCTTTGCCTACATACCCAAAGAGGATAGAAATAAGCTAGATCCTAAGGCCATGACTATATTTTTGTAGAATATTTCACTGAGTTTAAAGCCTAAAAGTTGTTTAATCCCTTGACTCATAAAATATTTGCTTGTCGAGATGTTATATTTCATGAGAAGGTTGAGGAAGGAAAGGAAGACAATAATAAAGAATGGCACATTCCATTATTGATGGAAGAAATCAGTGAGTATAATCAGCAGCAGGAGCAGAAAGATGAAGAAACAGGAGATGTAGTCAACAAGGGAAGCTCGCACAGGTCTAAAGAAAACAAATTTTATATGAGTCCTCTACTGAGAAGATCAGGTAGGCACACTCAATTACCATCCAGATTGAAAGACTATGCTTTAACTTCAAACATTTTGAATATTATAGAGCCCACAAACTATAAATAAGCAAGTTAATCTGATGAATGGAGGGCTGCAATGAATGAATAAATAGAACTAATTAGTAGAAAACATACTTGGGATCTAGTAGAATTGCCTGAAGGAAAAACACCCATAGGTCGTAAGTGGCTTTACAAACCTAAAGTTAATGCAGAAGGGAATATAGAAAAGTTTAAAGCTAGACTGGTAGCAAAGGGTTATTTGTAGTAGGAGGGAATAGACTGTAGAAATTATATAACATATGCATTATATATCCAGATTCTACTGATCTAACAATATTTATCTTCTTGCTAAATACAAAATCCTTCCACTGTTAATCTTTTGCGGAAATTATAAACTCAATTGCAAACACATGAAGCAATAAAAACAATCGCACATAACACAGTTGTTTAACGGGAAATCCTGAAGCTGAAAACCCAAAATATCATATATTATGTATCATGGAGATCATGTAACAATCTCATACAAAGCTTAGTACATCAAGCTCTCAGTACAATTAATCGTCACACACTAACATGAAGAAATCTACAAATCCATGCACTGATTCCTTGCCACCTGATAGCCTACCTCCACAGCGCAATCCCTGCTGAAGAAGACCCCCGAATGAATTCGAATTGGCCTTGCCTTGACTGCGCAATCCTCATTGGCAACTCCAATGTGTGTGTGATGCAATCAATGCATCACTATAGTCACAACGGATAGTCCATCTCACCCTTTCACCTATCTCTCCACTGGATCTCCACTGGAACTGACATGCACTGTAGTTAAATATTGTATTTTTTCAGTTGATTAATGATTTATTATTTGTGAATTAATTAAGTAATTAATTCACTCCGCTCTCAGTACTGTATCATTCAGTTAGACTAGATAAAACTAGCTCAACTGAGTTTAACTCCAATAACTGAGTTAAACTGAATAAAAACTCCATGAAATACTCTTCCAACTCTATCATAACTTTGCCACTTTAGTTCTAACTGAGTCCTCCATGCATGAACCACCAGTAAACCCTAGGAATTTTGTAATTCCTTCAGCCCACTGATTTGCCAAATCTGTACATTAAAATAAAGTGCTCCAAGATAATAAATTGTTGTTTATTGTCGAATTATTATTAAGAGCTAATAATAACTGACATGCATCTATTTTTAGATCGACGGTCTATAAATAGACTTCGCCCAATATTCTAAAAATAGAATTTCATCTATTTTTCCAACTTGACCAACCATCCACAAATAGCATCCTACAACTTCTGAAATATGATCACCATGTCTAAAAATAGACACAGTCTAAAAATAGACTTACACCTAAAAATAGCCTACGGGCCCACTTAGTGAAGGTGACTGATTTTCACTAAGCTTCATCATCTTGTTGAATCTCAACACTCCCTCTCAACAAGATAGGGATTATCCTTCACCCTGATCCTGCCTCTATGGTATTCGAATTTTCTCTTGGTGAGTGCCTTCGTCAGAATGTGTGCATCCTGATCTTCTGTAGGAATGTGCTGAAGCAACATGATATTCCGCTACACACAATCTCTGATATGATGATACCAGATATCAATATGTTTATATCTATCATGAAACACAAGATTAATCGAGAGTTTAATGCAACTCTAATTATCATAATGCATCACTGTAGGATCTAAATGTGAACCGAACAAACTGACCAGGATCTTCCTCATCTAGATAGCCTCACATGCAGCTTGACTTGCTGCCATGTATTCTACTTCCGTTGAACTCAGTGCCATGGATCTTTGTTTCCTGCTATACCAAGAAACTGCTGTAGATCCAATACTGAAAACCCCTCCTGATGTGCTCTTTTTTTCCATTGGGCTGCCTGCCCAATTTGCATCCGTGAAGACATTCAAATTCACCTCATCCATCTGTCTGTACCATAAGCCATACTTAGATGTGCCCCTGAGATACATCAGGACATGCTTGTCTGCCTTCCAAAAAAGCTTAGTAGGCTTAACCATCGCTTGTGAAAGCTGGTTCACCGCATAGCATATGTCCGGTCTTGTATTAACTAAATACATGAGTGAACCCACCAACTGTCGATAAACAGTGGCATCCACTACCTCTGCCGATGTAGCATCCTCTTTCCTCCAATTTCCTGGAAGAAGAGTGTTGATAGGCTTGTAGACTTGCATGTGAAACTTCTCTAGTATCTCCCGAGCATACTTGCTTTGAGACACAAATAGTTCACCTTCCTGCTGCCATATTTCCAATCCAAGGAAATAATGAAGGAGGCCCAAATCCTTCATCTCGAACTCCTTTGCAAGATCTGCCTTGCATTATTGTATCCACTGCTCATCACCCGTTAGTATTAAATCATCAACATAAAGAATAATGATTAAAATCTTACCCTCCACCACAATTTGATACAGGTTTGCATCCGCCTCACTCTTGTTTCAGCCCATACAATGCTCTTTTGAGCCTGCACACATGCGACTCACTGCTGAAGATTTCGAATCCTTCAGGCTGTTCAATGTACACTTCTTCCTCAATGATCCCATTAAGGAACGCAGTCTTCACATCCATCTGATGAATGTGCCAACCCATCTGCGCTGAGAGATCAAGGATGGTCATTATGCAATAATACCCTGCGACAGGTGCAAAGGCTTCTTCATAATCAATCCCCTCGATCTGTAAGAAGTCACAGGTAACAAATCTTGCCTTATACTTCTCGACGCTCCCATCAGAAGTTTTCTTTACCTTGTAGATCCATCTTGATCCTACAACCGATTTACCCGCCGGCCTTGGAATAATCTCCCCAACACTATTTCTGACAATGGAGTCATACTCCTCCACCATGGCATCTACCAATATGGGCTCCTACACTGCTTCTTTGAAAAAACATGGCTCTGTCATGATACACTTGCTCATAAGAGCCATGTATCCAGTAAATCGGTTAGGTGACTGTCTCTGTCTGCGCTGTGATGTAGGGACTCCTACATTTTGTGACGCATCAAGCTTCAGTCTCTCAGCTTCTGTGGTACACTTTCTGCCTTGTCTGTTATTTGCTTTTGCATGAGTGGACTCCTCCACTCCATGAATCTACTCCTGTGGCTGATCCACATCTAGAGGCTCATCTTTGGGAACAAGTAGCTCCTCCTTTGCATGCAAGTGTAGCTCCCTCTCAAGCGAAAACTTCATGGCTTTCACCTCATTTAATTTTATATCCCGTCGCACCATAGTCATCCAACTGTCTAGAAAATACACACGATAATTATGGGGTGTTTCTGTGTACCCCACAAATATCCCAACTTCTGAAATCGGCTCCAGCTTCTTCCTGGCATCCTTTGTCACATGAATGTAAATAGATGAACCAAATATCTTCAAATGAGAAATATCAGGCTTCTTACTAGTAAAAGCTTCTTCAGGTGTACTCATGCCAAGTACTCTATGAGGACAACGGTTTTGCACATAAACCGCAGTGTTGCATGCTTTCGCCCACAAGTGCATCGGTAGGCCCTGGTCATGCAGCACCCACGATCGTTCTATTCTTCCTCTCCGCGACCCCATTCTGCTGTGGGTTATGAGGTGCTATGAGTTCTCTTCGACTTCCTTCTTTGCTACAGAAGTCTTTGAATTCGCGCGTGATATATTCACGACCATTATTGCTCCATAGAGCCTTCACTTGCTTCCTCGACTCCTTCTCCACCAATGGTTTAAACTCACAAAACTTTGAGAATTTTTTTCTCTTCTTCTGCATGAAGAAGATCCAACATTTACAAGAATAGTCATCAACAAAAATAACATAATACCTATGTTTTGTTGTTGAAGCAACCGAGAAAGATCCACATACATCTATGTGAATTCTCTCAAGGATCACCGAAGCACGGTTCTCCTTCTCATGAAAGGTGGTCTTCAAAAACTTACCCATAGTACATCCCTTGCACTAATCTAACTGCGCAAGGGTAACCTTGGGAAGTCTAGTAGAAATTTGCTGCAAAATCTTCAAAGCGAAATGGTGAAGATGGCCCAATCTCTTGTGCCATAATTCGCCCTCATCCTGGCTCAACACTTCTTCTACTTTGCCCATCATTGCAGCGCAGCCATCTACCTCTAGCTTGTAGAGATTCTTAACTTGAATCCCTATCCTCTTGGTTTGACCGGTTGTTTTATGTCGTAGGAAATCTTTTCCATCACTGAAAACAACGTCATAACCTTTGTCTTCCAACATTGCGACCGAGACCAAGTTCTTCTTCAGACTTGGAACATGCATAACATCTTTCAACAAAAATGGATTACCTAACTCCCTCTCAAAGGTAATGGCCCAATGCCAGTTGCACTTTATCGACCATCGTTGCCCATATCTATATGAATTTGGAGGTCCTTCTCCTCCAAGTCACTAAACAACTCCTTGTCTCCCGTCATATGGAAAGACACACCACTATCAAGATACCACACCGATCCCATTGAGCTTGAAACCAAGCATACGATCAAAGAGAAATCAAGTTAAAATTGCGAGGCTAAGGCCTCACCAATTGTAGATCCAGCAGCCTTCTTGATCTTCTTCTTCTGTGGGCAATTAGTGGCGAAATGCCCATGTTCATGACAGTGAAAACACTTCACTTTGGAAAAATCCTGCTTCTTGCCTTTACCCTCGGATTTTGGAGGGAATTTCTTCCCCTTCCCTTTCCTTTCTTTGGTAGACAAACTGAAATTCTCTTCATCATCATTCTTCGATGAAGAGCCATCCCTGGTACTTCGCCTTATCTCCTCCTGCACAAGATCTAACCAAAGTCACTCCCACCCCGACAGTTTCTCCCGTCCATTGACAAAGCCTTCGTAGCTATGCCAACTCTTCGGAAGCCCAAGGAGAGCCAAGCTCACCAAGTCATCATCATCAACAATAATCCTCACACTTCCCAGTTCATCCCTATAGTGGACAAACTTCGTGAGATATTTTGGAATATTGTTGCCCTTCTCCATTTTTATTTTCTGAGCTTATATTTCAGCGCCAACTTCCTCTGGTCGCTGCTTCTTTGGAACAAATCTGTTAAAGCCTTCCACATTACAAATGGAGTGGCTTTCCCGTGAAGGCTTGACACAATATGGTCCTTCACACCTTCCAACAGAATTATTCTTGTCTTTTCTACCTTCTTTTGCCATGCGTCAAGTAATGCAGCATCGCTAAAACCCGACTTAGGAACATCGCTATCGATGAACTCCTTCAGTCCATTATCTTCCAGCACCACCTCCATCCTATCCTTCCAAGCTATGTAATTCGAGCTGCCCTCAAGGGCATACTCCAATCGCAACCAATTGAAAGGCATTTCAATGATCCAGGTGGATATTGGTGGCCACCCGCCTATTCCAGTTGGGCCCCCACCATTGTCTCTTTCATTTTTTTAGTTTCGGCATAACTTACTATTTTTAGCAGTTTTTCGGGTCCTGAACTTCCAGAGCCGTTTTGAGGCCCTAAACGACTTTTTTTGGGCATCGTGCCTCCAGTGAATATCATTCTGTTTTGGAATGATATTCGAGGCGGAAGTTGTAGTTCTCGGATAGAGATTTCTAATGATGTATCATGTGCGTCAAACGGAGATAGTATGCCAAAGTTACGTCCCTGGGAAGTTGAAACACCAATTTACCCAAACGGGGCCCATAGTTTTGGCGCTTCATCTCCTAGGGTTAGGTTTTTGGGATGTTTAGGGTTCTCCATTGTTTCTCAATAATAACTAGGCCCTCGCGCCTCATTGTAAAGCAGTTCAGAGGTCTGTAGCCACCACATCTCTTCTCAGAGATAGCTACCAGTACCCTAGCTAGTTTTATTTCCATTGTCCGTAAGCAAATTTCAGTTCTTTGATATTAATGAAATGAAGTGTTATTTCCGCTGCATCTCTGTATTTATGGTTATGTGTTTATTCTGTTGCGTTCCTGCATAAATCCGGATCAGTGGTATCAAAGCGGTCTGATTTTTCTCGATCCTTCTTTGCATGTCCCCAACGAGGTCGGGGTATAAGGAGCTAGGGCTTGATCTGGTGGAACCTTTGCAAGATCAACCTCGCAAACCTCAATGGATGCCCATGGGGGACGAAAAGAAAGATGAGGGAGCAAGAGATCCTATCAAAATATTACTCGAGGAGGCCCTCGAAAAACAAAGGAACGCGATGATGGATAACTTTGCTCAGATCCTTCAACGACTGCCCACTGGCGGTGCATCTGCATCCAGTAGCCACTTTGGAGGTGTGACTCCTTTTGAGGTACAAGTAAATTTTGACATTCCCATATTTGAGGGTCAAATAGACACATATGCCATAGATAGATGGTTGAATCTATTAGAAGGATATTTCTCTGTTCATGACTTTTCAGACCGGGAGAAGATTATTTTTGCACTCCTCAAAGCTACCCCCCATGTTAAGGACTGGTGGGAAACCTATTGTGAGAACAAGGACCAGACAGAACCCTCTCTGTTCTCGGCTGTACCAACTTGGAATTCTTTTCGAGACACCGTCAAGGAACAGTACTATCCCATGGGGAGCTATGAGGACAAGTACATACAATGGACCACGCTGCGACAACAAAGGGATCAAGATGTGCATGAGCTGACGAATCTGTTCCATACCCTGTGCACAAAGTTGGGTATCAAAGATTCAGAAAAACATTTGGTGCTAAAGTATCGCAGTTTTCTGCACAGATACATTCAGGAGGAAATGGAGTTCCTCGACATCTCCTCACTTGGTACGGCATACCGGTATGCTACCAAGATTGAGCAGAAATTCAAACAGAAGAAGCGAGACTTTGGATCTGCGAATCAAAATCAAGGGAAACGTGCTTCCAAACCACAGAAAAAAGGACAGAGCCAAGGCATGGTGGCTAAAGACAACTCGTCAAAGCCACAAGAAAAGAACAGCACCGCAAAGCCAAAGAAGGACACAGGAAAGTGGTGTGAGTTCCATAAGAGCTCCACTCACAACACAAGTGAGTGTTGGGCCAAGCAGTCTCTAGTGGCCGAGATGAGAGCTTCTGAGTCAGATGCATGCTCCGACTCCGAATCAGAACTTGAAAAGGGGAATGAAAAAGGGAAATATATTATTTATGTGGAGCCCAACGCCACTGTTGCCACTACAAAGATTCAGAAGGAGGAACTGGAAGATCCAGAGGAGGAGGAATGTCTCTTCCACTCCCAGATGTGGGTAAAGGGCTCCCCTGTACAGTTCATTGTCAACAATGGGAGCCAAAAGAACCTCATTTCAGCAGACGCCATGAAGCGGTTGGGCTTGCCGACCACAGCTCACCCACATCCATACACCATCGGGCGGCTTCACCAAGGACGAGATCTCCGCGTCAGCCAGCAGTGCCACCTTCCCTATAGCATCAAGCCCTTCACGGATGAGGTATTATGTGACGTTGCTCCTATTGATGTTTCTGATGTATTATTAGGACAACCATACTTGTGGAAGCGTCATGTTGTGTATGAGTCTTGACCTCGTGTTGTTATTGTTACTTTGGGAAATAAGTTGTACAGGATACCAGAGGTACCACCTCATGCCGCTATCTCTTTGGTTACTGCAAAACAATGCAGTAAGCTCATTTCCCAAACCAGAAAATTCGTTTTCCTGATGATCCGCCCCCAGGGCAAGAAGAAGACTGTGGCCACGACCTCCAGACAAGGCCCCTCTGCACGACAACAACAAATGGATAAGGTCGTGGAGGAGTACGGGGACATCTTCACCTCACCCACAGGGGTTCCTCTGCACTGCCAGGTCAAGCACCCGATTGATCTGACCCCAGGTGCGCTGCTACCCAATGGACCGATCTATCGACGCTCTCTTCTGGGAAATGATGAAATCAAGAGGCAGATTCAGGAGCTGTTGCAGAAAGGTCACATCAGACCAAGTTCATCGCCCTGTGGGATCCCGATCGTGTTGGTACAGAAGAAGGATGGGACGTGGAGACTCTGTATTGACTATCGGGCACTGAACAAGATCATTGTTCTATTGTACTCCACCTTACTTGATTGATGACCTTTCTCCGGACCAACTCAAGGTGCAAAATATTTCTCAAGAAGATCGACCTCAAGTTCCGGATATCATCAAAAATTAACAATTGAAACTTCCTTGATGTGTGGAAGATCGCCTTTCAAAGCCAAGGAAGGCTTTTTGGAATGGTCGTCGTGCTTCTCGTGTTAAGACGAATGCTCCCGCAACCTTCATGAGGATGATGGATGACATCTTGCGCGTCTACCAACCTGTAGGAGCGTACTTGGATGACATTTTGATCTTCAGCAAGACTTGGGAAGAGCACCTTCACCACATCCGACAAGTCCTCCAAACACTGCGGCAAGACAAGTTGTGTGCCAATTTGGAGAAGTGCACGTTTGGCATGACCCAGGTTCAATATCTAGGATACATTATTGATGAAAGGGGGGTGCATGTGGATCTATCCAAGATCCAAGTCATTCGGGATTGGCCATCCCCAACCACTATAACAGAGCTTCACAGCTTTTTGGGTCTTGCTAATTTCTACTGTAGATTTGTGTTGGGATTCTCTCATATCACTTGGGCCTTGAGTCAAGTCACCAAGGGAGGAGCGAGAGAAAAATTCTTTTGGTCAGAACCTCAACAGAAGGCGTTCACAGAATTGAAAAATCGCCTCTGTTCTGCCCCAGTGCTCACATTACCAGACTTGCAGCAGCCATTTGAGATCGAGACAGATGCCTCTGACTATGCTATTGGGGCAGTTCTTACTCAAAAGGGACATCTAGTGGCATATCACAGTGAGACATTGTCTGAGACAGTTCGCAAATATCCCACCTATGACAAAGAAATGTATTTCATTGTGCAAGCCTGTCGACAATGGAAGCATTACATTTTGGGGAAGGAAACAATCATCCACACAGACCATCGGCCCCTAAAGTTCATACAGACACAAGGGAAGTTGCAGAATGATCGCCATCAGAAGTGGTCCACATATCTGCAACAGTTTCATTTGAACATCAAGTACAAGAAGGGTAGCACCAATAATGTTGCAGACTGCCTCATCCGACCACCAATCTTGGCGCTCACCACCGTGCTCAACTCTTGTGGGCCCGAGACTTCTGATTGGCCGCTTCTCTATGAGACTGACCCAGAATTCGGCCACACTTACAAGGCACTCTTGGGGGGTACGCAAGTTCCAAATTTTCACCTCCAAGATGCACTTTTATGTCACCTGGGACACCTTTGCGTTCCTTCAAGCGAGCATGCCAAGATGATATGGGAAGCACACTACAATCGAGTCACTGGGCATTTCGAGGTCGAGAAAATAGTAGCAATACTACAAAAGTATTTATGTTGGCCGAACCTTCGAAAGGATGTCAAGAAGCACATCAGATCCTGCACTGCTTGTGCCATTACCAAATCGACCATCAAGAAGCAAGGCCTATATACTCCACTACCTACCCCTAGTCGACCTTGGGAATCCATCTCCATGGATTACATGTCGGACCTGCCTTCTACTAAGAATGGAAATGACTGTGTTTTCATGGTCGTTGACAGATTCTTGAAGATGGCCATTATGGCGGCCTGTAAGAAGAATATCACAGCAGAAGCCACTACTAAACTCTTCTTTGAACGAGTGTGGGTGCACTTTGGGATCCCACAGTCTATCATATCAGATCGAGATAGCAGGTTCCTCAACACATTTTGGTCCAGCCTTTGGTCAATGTTGGACACAAAGCTCACCAAGTCCACAGCTTTCCATCCCCAAACAGATGGCCAGACAGAGGTCGTCAACAGAATGATTGTACACATTCTGCGCATGTACAATTCAAAGCATCCTCACACATGGGACGAGAGCCTCCCTTATGTACAACATAGTTATAATCGAGCTCTCCACAGTTCAATCGGCCATAGCCCCTTTCAGGTGGGCTTGGGATTCCAGCCACTATGTCCCAGTGACGTAGCCATGCCATTTGCAGCTGCTCAGGCCAATTCAGCTCATGTCCAGTCTGAAGTTGACAAAGCAAGTAGCTTCATCGAGCACATTCAACACATCCGCCAACAGGTTCATGATATATTGGACAGAGCCAATGCCAAGTACAAGCAACGCCATGATCAACACCGGGTGCCACACAACTTCCAAGTGGGCGACAAAGTATGGCTACATTTGCAGAAGGAGCGCCTCACTGGACCCCACCGCAAGCTTCGCCCGCTCCGATACGGGCCGTACACCGTCACCAAGGCTGTAGGGAATAATGCCTTCGAGCTTAGTATTCCTCCATTCCTTGGTCTGCACCCAGTCTTCAATGTGGATCGCCTTCGTCCTTACTTCCCACCTCTATTGGACACCTCGGACATTGCAGAACAACTCACACCAACAGAGTTAAACCCAGACTGCATGGAACAGGCCACCACAGATTGTATCATGGACATGCAAATCAAGAACACTCGCCAACAGAAGATCCAACTGTATCAGGTTGTCAAAGCTAGCCAACTCCTGCACCAAGGAAAGTGGTTCACCAAGGACCAAGTTCAATAGAAATTTCCTCATCTCATGGAGGAACTTAACGCAATGGGGACCATTGCTTCCTAAGGGGGGAGGAATGATCCAGGTGGATACTAGTGGCCACCCACCTATTCCACTTGGGCTCCCACCATTGTCTCTTTCAGTTTTTCAGTTTCGGCATAACTTACTATTTTTAGCAGTTTTTTGGGTCCTGAACTTCCGAAGCCGTTTTGAGGCCCTAAATGACGTTTTTTGGGCATCAGGCCTCTAGAAAATATCATTCTATTTCGAAATGATATTCATGGCGAAAGTTGTATTCCTCGGATAGAGATTTCTAATGATGTATCATGTGCGTCAAACAGAGATAGTATGCCAAAGTTACGTCCCTGGGAAGTTGAAACACCAATTTACCCAAATGGGGCCCATAGTTTTGGCGCTTCATCTCCTAGGGTTAGGTTTTTGGATGCTTAGGGTTCTCCATTGTTTATCAATAATAAATAGGCCCTCGAGCCTCATTGTAACTCAGTTCAGAGGCCTGTAGCCACCACATCTCTTCTCAGATATAGCTACCATCGCCCTAGCTAGTTTTATTTCCATTCTGTCTGTAAGCAAATTTCAGTTTTTTGATATTAATGAAATGAAGTGTTATTTCCACTGCATCTCTGTATTTATGGTTATATTTTTATTCTGTTGTGTTCCTGCATAAATCCGGATCATTCAATGTATACTCAACTATCGCACCAAGAAATTTCTGCAGCAAATTCGAATTCTCCACCAGCACAAACTCAACAATTCTTCACAATTGCAATCTTCAAGAATTAACACTGCTCTGATGCCATGTATAAATCATATAACATATGCATTATATATCCAGATTCTCCTTATCTAACAATATTTATCTTCTTGTTAAATACAGAATTCTTCCACTGTTAATCTTTTGTGGAAATTTTAAACTCAATTGCAAACACACGAAGCAATAAAAACAATTGCACATAACACAGTTGTTTAATGGGAAATCATGAAGCTGAAAACCCCAACTATCATATATTATGTATCATGGAGATCATGTAACAATCTCATACAAAGCTTATTACATCAAGCTCTCAGTACAATCAATCGTCACGCACTAACATGAGGAAATCTACAAATCCATGCACTAATTTCTTGCCACCTGATAGGCTGCCTCCACTGTGCAATCCCTGCTGAAGAAGGCCTATGAATGAATTCAAATTGGCCTTTCATTGACTGTGCAATCCTCATTGGCAACTCCAATGTGTGTGTGGTGCAATAAATGCATCATTATAGTCACAATGGATAGTCCATCTCACCCTTTCACCTATCTCTCCATTGGGTCTCCACTGGAAATTACATGCACAGTAGTTAACTGTTGTATTTTTTCACTTGATTAATGAGTTATTATTTGTGAATTAATGAAGTAATTAATTCACTCCACTCTCACTAGTGTATCATTCAGTTAGACTAGATACAACTAGCTCAAATGAGTTTAACTCCAATAACTGAGTTAAACTGAATAACAACTCCATGAACTACTCTTCCAACTCTGTCATAACTTTGCCACTTCAGTTCTAACTGATTCCTCCATGCATGAACCACCAATAAATCCTAGGAATTGCATAATTCCTTCAGCCCACTGATTTTCCAAATCTGTACATTGAAATAAAGTGCTCCAAGAGAATAAGTTGTTGTTTATTATCAGATTATTATTAAGAGCTAATAATTACCGACATGCATCTATTTTTAGATTGATGATCTATAAATAGACTTCGCCCGATATTCTAAAAATAGAATTTATCTATTTTTCCAACTTGACAAACCATCCACAAATAGCATCCTGCAACTTCTGAAATATGATCACCATGTCTAAAAATAGACATAGTCTAAAAATAGACTTACACCTAAAAATAGCATGCGGGCCCACTTAGTGAAGGTGACTGATTTTCACTAATCTTCATCATCTTGTTGAATCTCAAGACTCCCTCTCAACAAGATAGGGATTATCCTTCACCCCGATCCTGCCTCTATGGTATTCAAATTTTCTCTTGGTGAGCGCCTTCGTCAGAATGTCTGCATCCTGATCTTCCATAGGAATGTACTGAAGCAACATGATCTTCCGCTACACACAATCTCTGATATGGTGATACCAGATATCAATATGTTTAGATATATCATGAAACACATGATTAATTGAGAGTTTAATGCAATTCTGATTATGACAATGCATCACTATAGAATCTAAATGTGAACCGAACAAACTGACCAGGATATTCCTCATCCAGATAGCCTCACATGCAGCTTGACTTGCTGCCATGTATTCTGCTTCCGCTGAACTGAGTGCCACGGATATTTGTTTCCTACTATACCAAGAAACTGTTGTATATCCGATACTAAAAACCCCTCCTGATGTGCTCTTTATGTCCGTTGGGCTACCTGCCCAATGTGCATTCGTGAAGCCATGCAACTTCACCTCATCCGTCTGTCTGTACCATAAGCCATACTCAGTTGTGCCCCTGAGATACCTCAGGACATGCTTGCTTGCCTTCCAAAAGAGCTTGGTAGGCTTAACCATTACTTTTGAAAGCTGGTTCACCGCATAGCATATGTCCGGTCTTGTATTAACTAAATACATGAGCGAACCCACCAACTGTCGATAAACAATGGCATCCACTACCTTTGCTGATGTAGCATCCTCTTTCCTCCAATTTCCTAGAAGAAGAGTGTCGATAGGCTTGCAGCCTTGCATGTGACACTTCTCCAGTATCTCTCGAGCATACTTGCCTTGAGACACAAACAGTTCACCTTCCTGCTGCCATATTTCCAATCCAAGGAAATAATGAAGGAGGCCCAAATCCTTCATCTCGAACTCCTTTGCAAGATTTTCCTTGCATGAGTGTATCAAACTCTCATCACTCGTTAGTATTAAATCATCAACATAAAGAAAAATAATTAAAAGCTTACCCTCCACCACAATTTGATACAGGTTTGCATCCGCCTCACTCTTGGTGAAGCCAAGTCTAGTGAAATAGCTATCGATCCAAGTGTACCAAGCATGAGGTGTTTGTTTCAGCCCATACATCGCTCTTTTGAGCCTGCACACATGCGACTCGCTGCTGAAGATTTCGAATCCTTCAGGCTACTCAATGTACACTTCTTCCTCAATGATCCCATTAAGGAACGCAGTCTTCACATCCATCTGATGAATGTGCCAACCCATTTGCACTGAGAGAGAAAGGATGGTCCTTAGGGAAGAATACCGTGCGACAGGTGCAAAGGTTTCTTCATAATCAATCCCCTCGATCTGTGAGAAGCCTCGGGCAACAAATCTTGCCTTATACTTGTCGACGCTCCCATCAACAGCTTTCTTTACCTTGTAGATCCATCTTGATCCTACAACTGATTTATCTGCCAGCCTTGGAAAAATCTCCCAAGAATTGTTTCTGACAATAGAGTCATACTCCTCCACCATTGCATCTACCCATGTGGGCTCCTACACTTCTTCTTCGAAAGAAGGTGGCTTTGTCATGATACACTTGCTCATAAAAGCCATGTATCTAGTAAATCGGTTAGGTGATTGTCTTTGTCTGCGTTGTGATGTAGGGACGCCTACATTCTGTGACGCATCATTCTTCAGTCTCTCAGCTTCTGTGGTAAACTTTATGCCTTATCTAATGTTTGGTTCTGCATGAGTGGACTCCTCCACTCCATGAATCTCCTCCTATGGTTGATCCACATCTAGAGGCTCATCTTTGGGAACAAGTAGCTCTTCTTCTGCATGCAAGTGTAGCTCCCTCTCAAGTGACAACTTCATGGCTTTCACCTCATTGAATTTTATATCCTGTCACACCACAATCATCCGATTATCTGGAAAATACACACGATAATTATGGGGTGTTTCTGTGTACCCCACAAATATCCCAACTTCTGCAGTCGACTCCAGCTTCTTCCTAGCATCCTTTGTCACATGAATGTAAACAGATGAGCCAAAATTCTTCAAATGAGAAATATCAGGCTTCTTACCAGTAAAAGCTTCTTCAAGTTTACTCATGCCAAGTACTCTATGAGGACAATGGTTTTGCACATAAACCACAGTGTTGCATGCTCTCGCCCACAAGTGCATCGGTAGGCCCTGGTCATGCAACATAGCTCGTGCAGCACCCACGATCATTCTGTTCTTCCTCTCCATGACTCCATTCTACTGTGGGTTATGAGGCTCTATGAGTTCTCTTCGAATTCCTTCTTTGCTACAAAATTCTTTGAATTCGCCCGAGATATATTCACCACCATTATCACTCCATAGAGCCTTCACTTGCTTCCCCGATCCTTCTCCACCAATGCTTTAAACTCACAGAACTTTGAGAATGTTTCGCTCTTCTTTTGCATGAAGAAGATCCAACATCTATGAGAATAGTCATCAACAAAAATAACATAATACCTGTGTTTTGCTGTTGAAGCAACCGAGAAAGATCCACACACATCTGTGTGAATTCTCTCAAGGATCACTGAAGCACGGTTCTCCTTCTCATGAAAGGTGGTCTTCAAAAACTTACCCATAGTACATCCCTTGCACTGATCTGACTGCACAAGAGTACCCTTGGGAAGTCTAGTAGAAATCTGCTGCAAAATCTTGAAAGCGCCATGGTGAAGATGGCCCAATCTCCTCTACCATAATTCGCCCTCATCTCGGCTCAGCACTTCTTCTGCTTTGCCCATCATTGCAGCGCAACCATCTACCTCTAGCTTGTAGATATTCTTAACTCGAATCCCTATCCTCTTGGTTTGACCCATTGTTTTATGTCGCAGGAAAGCTTTTCCATCACTGAAAACAACATCATAACCTTTGTCTTCCAACATTGCGACCAAGACCAAGTTCTTCTTTAGACCTAGAAAATGCATAACGTCTTTCAACATAAATGGATTACCTGACTCCCTCTCAAAGGTATTGGTCCCAATGCCAGTCGCACTGTATCGACCATCGTTTCCCATCTCTATATGAAATTGGAGGTCCTTCTCCTCCAAGTCACTAAAAAACTCCTTGTCTCCTGTCATATGGAAAGACACACCACTCCTTGTATTTCTTTTAAAGCGTTCTTCTTGGTTTACTTTCAACAACAGTTAGTTCAATTTCTATTTCCCTTTGATTGCTTGAAAGTAGGACTGTCAACTGTAGAGAACACTGGTTATTGCTTCCAAGTTCCCAGATTGATTACCTTGTTCCAGTTTGAGTTTAATTGCATCAATTTCTAGAGGATCCTCCATTAATGTTTGCTGAGTGAATAGGTAGATTTCAGAGTATTTGAGTTTATGTTATTGTAATTAGATTTCTTTTTCAAGCATCCATTTACTCTTGTATTTAGAATACTGTACTACATCTCTCACAACATTGCTCTTAGCTCAAATTGCAGCCTCAAACAAAGTACACTCTTGAAACAAAAAGTCGTTCTCGGATTGATAATTAATGTAGGATAAATAGGCGTTAAAAAGACACCTTTTATACCTCAACAACCATCCAGATTGAAAGACTATGCTTTAACTTCAAACATTTTGAATATTATAGAGCCCAAAAACTATAAAGAAGCAAGTTAATCTGATGGATGGAGGGTTGCAATGAATGAAGAAATAGAACCAATTAGTAGAAAACATACTTGGGATCTAGTAGAATTTCCTGAAGGAAAAACACCCAGAGGTCGTAAGTGGCTTTACAAACCTAAAGTTAATGCAGAAGGGAATATAGAAAAGTTTAAAGCTAGACTGGTAGCAAAGGGTTATTTGCAGTAGGAGGGAATATACTGTAGAAATTATATAACATATGCATTATATATCTAGATTCTCTTGATCTAACAATATTTATCTTCTTGCTAAATACAGAATCCTTCCACTGTTAATATTTTGCAGAAATTATAAACTCAATCGCAAACATGAAGCAATAAAAACAATCACACATAACACAGTTGTTTAACTGGAAATCCTGAAGCTGAAAACCCAAAATATCATATATTATGTATCATGGAGATCATGTAACAATCTCATACAAAGCTTAGTACATCAAGCTCTCAATACAATCAATCGTCACACACTAACATGAAGAAATCTACAAATCCATGCACTGATTCCTTGCCACTTGATAGCCTGCCTCCACTGCATAATCCCTATTGAAGAAGACCCCTGAATGAATTTGAATTGGCCTTGCCTTGACTGCGCAATCCTCATTGGCAACTCCAATGTGTGTGTGATGCAATCAATGCATCACTATAGTCACAACGGATAGTCCATCTCACCCTTTCACCTATCTCTCCACTGGGTCTCCACTGGAACTAAAATGCACTGTAGTTAACTGTTGTATTTGTTCAGTTGATTAATGAGTTATTATTTGTGAATTAATTAAGTAATTAATTCACTTCACTCTCACTAGTGTATCATTTAGTTAGACTAGATACAACGAGCTCAACTGAGTTTAACTCCAATAACTGAGTTAAACTGAATAAAAACTCCATGAACTACTCTTCCAACTCTGTCATAACTTTTCCACTTCAGTTCTAACTGAGTCCTCCATGCATGAACCACCAGTAAACCCTAGGAATTTTGTAATTCCTTCAGCCCACTGATTTGCCAAATCTGTACACTAAAATAAAGTGCTCCAAGATAATAAGTTGTTGTTTATTGTCGGATTATTATTAAGATCTAATAATAACCGACATGCATCTATTTTTAGATCGACGATCTATAAATAGACTTCGCTCAATATTCTAAAAATAGAATTTCATCTATTTTTCCAACTTGATCAACCATCCACAAATAGCATCTGCAACTTCTAAAATATGATCACCATGTCTAAAAATAGACTTACACCTAAAAATAGCCTGCGGGCCCACTTAGTGAAGGTGACTGATTTTCACTAATCTTCATCATCTTGTTGAATCTCAACACTCCCTCTCAACAAGATAGGGATTATCCTTCACCCCGATCCTACCTGTATGGTATTCGAATTTGCTCTTGGTGAGCGCCTTCGTCAAAATGTGTGCATCCTGATCTTTCGTAGGAATGTGCTGAAGCAACATGATCTTTTGCTACACACAATCTTTGATATGATGATACCAGATATCAATATGTTTATATCTATCATGAAACACAGGATTAATCAAGAGTTTAATGCAACTCTGATTATCATAATGCATCACTGTAGGATCTAAATGTGGACCAAACAAACTGACCAGGATCTTCCTCATCTAGATAGCCTCACATGCAGCTTGACTTGCTACCATGTATTCTACTTCCGCTGAAATGAGTGCCACGGATCTTTGTTTCCTGCTGTACCAAGAAACTGATGTAGATCCGATACTGAAAACCCCTCTTGATGTGCTCTTTCTGTTCGTTGGGCTGCCTGCCCAATCTGCATCCGTGAAGCCATGCAACTTCACCTCATCCGTCTGTCTGTACCATAAGCCATACTCATATGTGCCCCTGAGATACCTCAAGACATACTTGCCTGCCTTCCAAAAGAGCTTAGTAGGCTTAACCATCGCTTGCGAAAGCTGGTTCACCGCATAGCATATGTTCGGTCTTGTATTAACTAAATACATGAGCGAACCCACCAACTGTCGATAAACAGTGGCATCCACTACCTCTGCCAATGTAGCATCCTCTTTCCTCCAATTTCTTGGAAGAGGAGTGTCGATAGGCTTGTAGACTTGCATGTGAAACTTCTCCAGTATCTCCCGAGCATACTTTCCTTGAGACACAAATAGTTCACCTTCCCGCTGCCATATTTCCAATCCATGGAAATAATGAAGGAGGCCCAAATCCTTCATCTCGAACTCCTTTGCAAGTTTTCCTTGCATGATTGTATCAAATGCTCATCACCCGTTAGTATTAAATCATCAACATAAAGAACAATGATTAAAAGCTTACCCACCACCACAATTTGATACAGGTTTTCATCTGCCTCACTCTTAGTGAAGCCAAGTCCAGTGAAATAGCTGTCGATCCGAGTGTACCAAGCACGAGGTGTTTGTTTCAGCCCATACAACGCTCTTTTGAGCTTGCACACATGCGACTCGCTGTTGAAGATTTCGAATCCTTTAGGCTGCTCAATGTACACTTCTTCCTCAATGATCCCATTAAGGAACGCAGTCTTCACATCTGTCTGATGAATGTGCCAACCCATCTACGCTGAGAGAGCAAGGATGGTCCTTATGGAAGAATACTGTGTGATAGGTTCAAACGTTTCTTCATAATCAATCCCCTCGATCTGTGAGAAGTCCTGGGCAACAAATCTTGCCTTATACTTCTCGATGCTCCCATCAGAAGCTTGCTTTACCTTGTAGATCCATCTTGATCCTACAACTGATTTACCCCCGGCCTTGGAACAATCTCCTGAGCATTATTTCTAACAATGGAGTCATACTCCTCCACCATGGCATCTACCCATGTGGGCTCCTGCACTGCTTCTTCAAAAGAAGATGGCTCTGTCATGATACACTTGCTCATAAGAGCAATGTATCCAGTAAATTGGTTAGATGATTGTCTCTGTCTACATTGTGATGTAGGGACTCCTACATTCTGTGGCGCATCAAGCTTTAATCTCTCAGCTTTTGTGGTACGCTTTTTGCCTTGTCTGATGTTTGGTTCTGCATGAGTGGACTCCTCCACTCCATGAATCTCCTCCTGTGGCTGATCCACATGTAGAGGCTCATCTTTGGGAACAAGTAGCTCCTCCTCTGCATGCAAGTGTAGCTCCTCTCAAGCGACAACTTCATGGATTTCACCTCTTTGAATTTTATATCCCATCACACCACAGTCATCCGACTGTCTGGAAAATACACATGATAATTATGGGGTGTTTCTGTGTACCCCACAAATATCCCAACTTCTGCAATCAGTTCCAGCTTCTTCCTGGCGTCCTTTGTCACTTGAATGTAAAGAGATGAACCAAATATCTTCAAATGAGAAATATCAAGCTTCTTACCAGTAAAAGCTTCTTCAGGTGTACTCATGCCAAGTACTCTATGAGGACAACGGTTTTGCACATAAACCACAGTGTTTGCATGCTTCCGCCCACAAGTGCATCGGTAGGCCCTGGTCATGCAGCATAGCTTGTGCAGCACCCACTATCGTTCTGTTCTTCCTCTCCGTGAATCCATTCTACTGTGGGTTATGAGGCGCTTTGAGTTTTTCTTCGAATTCCTTCTTTGCTACAGAAGTATTTGAATTCACCTGAGATATATTATTCACCACCATTATCGCTCTGTAAAGCCTTCACTTGCTTCCCCGACTCCTTCTCCACCAATGCTTTAAACTCACAGAACTTTGAGAATTTTTCTCTCTTCTTCTGCATGAAGAAGATCCAACATCTACAAGAATAGTCATCAACAAAAATAACATAATGCCTGTGTTTTGCTGTTGAAGCAACCGAGAAAGATCCACACACGTCTGTGTGAATTCTCTCAAGGATCACCAAAGCACGGTTCTCCTTCTCATGAAAGGTGGTATTGACAAAATTACCCATAGCACATCCCTTGCACTGATCTGACTGCGTAAGAGTACCCTTGGGAAGTCTAGTAGAAATCTGCTGCAAAATCTTCAAAGTGAAATGGTGAAGATGGCCCAATCTCCTGTGCCATAATTCACCCTCATCTCGGCTTAGCACTTCTTCTGCTTTGCCCATCATTGCAGCGCAGCCATCTACCTCTAGCTTGTAAATATTCTTAACTCGAATCCCTATCCTCTTGGTTTGACCCGTTGTTTTATGTCGTAGGAAAGATTTTCCATCGCTAAAAACAACGTCATAACCTTTGTCTTCCAACATTGCGACCGAGACCAAGTTCTTCTTCAGACTTGGAACATGCATAACATCTTTCAACAGAAATGGATTACCTAACTTCCTCTCAAAGGTAATGGTCCCAATGCCGGTCGCACTTTATCGAACATTGTCGCCCATCTCTATATGAATTTGGAGGTCCTTCTCCTCCAAGTCACTAAACAACTCCTTGTCTCCCGTCATATGGAAAGACACACCACTATCAAGATACCACACCGATCCCATTGAGCTTGAAACCAAGCATGCAATCAAAGAGAAATCAAGTTCAAATTGCGAGGTTAAGGCCTCACCCACTGCAAATCCAGCAGCCTTCTTGTTCTTCTTCTTCTGTGAGCATTTAGTGGCGAAATGCCCATGTTCGTGACAGTGAAAACAATTCACTTTGGAAAAATCCTGCTTCTTGCCTTTAGCCTTGGATTTTGGAGGGAATTTATTCCCCTTCCCTTTCCTTACTTTGGTAGCCAAAGCGCAATTCTTTTCATCATTATTCTTCGATGAAGAGCCATCCCTAGTACTTCGCCTTATCTCCTCCTGCACAAGATCCGACCAAAGTCGCTCCCACCCCGACAGTTTCTCCCGTCCATTGACAGAGCCTTCGTAGCTATGCCAACTCTTCGGAAGCCTAAGGAGAGCTAAGCTCACCAAGTCATCATCATCAACAGTAATCCCCACACTTCCCAGTTCATCCCTACAGTGGACAAACTTCGTGAGATATTTTGGAATATTGCTGCCCTTCTCCATTTTTATTTTCTGAGCTTATATGTCAGCGCCAACTTCCTCTGGTCACTGCTGCTTTGGAACAAATCTTTCAAAGCCTTCCACATTGAAAATGGAGTGGCTTTCCTGTGAAGGCTTGACACAATATGGTCCTTCATACCTTCCAACAGAATTCTTCTTGTCTTTGCTACCTTCTTTTGCCATGCGTCAAGTAATGCAGCATCGCTAGAACTCGGCTTAGGAACATCGCTATCGATGAACTCCTTCAGTCCATTATCTTCCAGCACTGCCTCCATCCTATCCTTCCAAGCTATGTAATTCGATCTGCCCTCAAGGGCATACTCCAATCACAACCAATTGAAAGGCATTTCAATGTATACTCGACTATCGCACCAAGAAATTTCTACAGCAAATTCGAATTGTCCACCAGCACAAACTCAACAATTCTTCATAATTGCAATCTTCAAGAATTAACACTGCTCCAATGCCATGTAGAAATTATATAACATATGCATTATATATCCAGATTCTCCTGATCTAACAATATTTTTCTTCTTGCTAAATACATAATTCTTCCACTGTTAATCTTTTGCGGAAATTTTAAACTCAATTGCAAACACACGAAGCAATAAAAACAATCGCACATAACACAGTTGTATAATGGGAAAGCGTGAAGCTGAAAACCCCAACTATCGTATATTATGTATCATGGATATCATGTAACAATCTCATACAAAGCTTAGTACATCAAGCTCTCAGTACAATCAATCGTCACACACTAACGAAATGTAGTCATTGCTGATTAACACCTCAAATACTTTGCATCCAACTGCATAATCCTGTGGAAAATTTCAATGGTCCAGATGGCATTTCATGTTTTACCGTCTCATTATGCAGCTCCAATATGTGTGGTAATCAATACATCACTATAGTCATGATGAATAATTATCTCACCTTTCTTTCTCTCTCCACTTTAGGTCTCCACTTTGGGCCGGCTTGTGCCTTGCTTCTGATTAACTATTTATGTATTTGGTCAGTTGATTAATGATTTATTATTTTGTAGATTGATTAAGTAATTTATTCACTCCACTCTCACTAGTGTATCATTCAGTTAGACTAGATACAACTGGCTCAACTGAGTCTAACTGAGTTAAAATGAATACAACTCTATGAGCTACTCTTCCAACTCTGTCATAACTTTTCCACTTCAGTTCTAACTGAGTCCTCAATGCATGAACCACCAATAAACCCTAGGAATTGTGTAATTCCTTCAACCCACTCATTTTCCAAATCTGTGCACTGAAATTAAGTGCTCCAAGAGAATAAGTTGTTGTTTATTGTATGATTATTATTAAGAGATAATAATAATCGACACTTCTATTTTTAGATCGACGATCTATAAATAGACTTCACCCAATATTCTAAAAATAGAATTTCATATATTTTTCCAACTTGACCAACCATCCACAAATAGCATCCTGCAACTTCTGAAATATTATCACCATGTCTAAAGTAAGCCTGGTCTAAAATATTACCTAAAATAGCCTGCAGGCCCACTTAGTGAAGGTGACTGATTTTCACTAAGCTTCATCATCTTGTTGAATCTCAACACTCCCTCTCAACAAGATAGGGATTATCCTTCACCCCGATCTTGCCTCTATGGTATTCGAATTTTCTCTTGGTGAGCGCCTTCATTAGAATGTCTACATCCTAATCTTCCATAGGAATGTACTGAAGCAACATGATCTTCCGCTACACACAATCTTTGATATGGTGATACCGGATATCAATATGTTTAGATCTATCATGAAACACATGATTAATCGAGAGTTTAATGCAACTCTGATTATGACAATGCATCACTATAGGATCTAAATAACAATGTTACCGATGAAATAGGTAACCGCAATGTTACCTACTTTTTTTTGGTAGCATAAAAAGCACCCGATTTTGAAAAGTGGTGATGCAGAATCACCATTTTTTTTTTGGTGCACATTTTTGACACTCTAATATTTTTATTTATGAAGTACGAATATTTGTTTTAAAATGTTAGTGAATTTCATGTTAATTTTGAAATGTATTGATGCAGCATCAATTTTTTTTTTTAAAGTGATGATTTTCATGCTAATTTTGAAACGTATTGATGCTGCATCAACCTTTTTTTTTAGAGTGGTGATTTTCATGTTGGTAATAAAACACAAAACTTAGATAAAAAAAATATATAAAACAATAAAAAAAAACCAATAAAAATGTTTAAAAAAAACAAAAATAGCTCATAAAAATAAAAAATTTAAACAAAAATAAATTAAAAAAACAAAAATATTTGAAAATTATATCAAAGAAAATGACAAAATTTGAAAAAAAAAAACACATAATTTAAAGAAAAAAAACAAAAATTGACCAAAAAAATTTTAAAAAAATAGAAAATAAAAAACATTTTTTTCTAACTTATTAAAAAAAAACATATTAAAAAAAAATAATAATAATTTAAAATTAATTAAAATTACAAAATTAAAATTTAGATTAAAAATAAATAAATAAATAAATTTAAAAATTTAAATTAAAAAATAATAATAATAAGAAGAAGAAAAAATACAAATTTTAAAATTAACAAAAAAAAAACAAATTAAAATTAAATAAAAAAAAAAAAAACAACAAACAAACAAAAAATGAAAAAACCCACATGCAAATAATTAAAAAACAAATACACATAAATTTAGTGATTTTTTTTAATGAAACAATTTATAAATTTTAAAAATGAAAAACTAAATAAACTAAAAAATAAAAATAAAAACAATTAAATTAAATTAAAATTTAAAAAAATTTAATAAAAAAATTTTAAATTTTAAATTTTAAAAAATAATTAATCTATAATATTAAATTAAAAAAAAAAACAAAAAAATTGAATTTAAGATTTAAAAAAAATTGAATAAAAAAAATAATTTTAAATTTTTTGAAATTTAAAAAAAATTAAAAAAATCAAATTAAAATAAAAATATTAAAAATAAATAAATAAAAGTAAAATATATATATATATATATATATATATATATATATATATATATATATATATATATATATATTAAAAATTTAAAATAAAATAAAATTTAAAAAAAAAAAAAAAATTAAAAAAAAAAAACAACAAATTATATTTTAAATAAAAAAAATTCAATTAAAAAAAAAAAATTTAAATTTTTTGAAATAAATTAAAAAAAAAATTGGCAGCCCCTCGCCCGCCCAACAGCTGGCGTCCGCTGCCACCTGGGCGGGAGGCCGGGTGGCGCCACCCCACCACCACCGCCGCCGCCATTTTTTTAAAATTTTATTTTATTATTATTATTATTATTATTATTATTTTAATTTTTATTATTTTAAATTGATTTTTTTTTTAATTTTGTTTTTTTTTTAATTTGATTATATATATATATATATATATATATATATATATATATATATAATTTTATTATTTTTTTTGTTTTAATTTTTTTTATTTTTTTAATAATTTTTATTAAATTTTGCTCTTTTTTTTATTTAATTGATTTTTTTTTTTTTTAATTTCTAAATTTTGCTTTATTATTTTAGTTTTTTAATATAATTTTATAAAATTTAATAAATTTTGTTTTTTTTTTTTTAATTTATTTGAATTTAATATTTTTTTTAAATGTTTTACTTTTTTATTAATTTTTTTTTGTAAAGTACATACAATTTTTATATTTTTTTATTTCAATTAAAATATTGTATTTAAAATTAGATTTTTTTTAATTAAACTTAATTTTTTTAATTTTTTTAAATTAATTGGTTTTTTAATTTTTTTTTATTTAATATTTTTTTTATTTTTTTTCCAATTTTCCATTTTTAATTGATTTTTAAAGTTTTTAAAGTTTTTATTTTAACAATGTGTTTTTTAAGTATGAGGGGTTTCCGCAGTGCATTATATTAGATATCATTTTGGGATTCAACTGCGTTAATTTAGTCATTCATCTATGACCATTTCCATGAGAGGTAGTCGTAACTGACTAATTTCTCATGATTTTTGAATAGTCCACTTGGCACTCATTGCATCGGGTGATGCTCACAGGGGTGAAGAAGTGGGTGGGATGGGTGACCTCCTGTGAAGTCCTGGTTACCGGGTGCAAGTCCCGGAAGTGATGATTGACGCTATGTGATTCATTTCACTAGTTTCAATCCCACTTCTTCACCCCTGTGAGCATCACCCGATGCAATGAGTGCTAAGTGGACTATTCAAAAATCATGAGAAATTAGTCAGTTACGACTACCTCTCATGGAAATGGTCATAGATGAATGACTAAATTAACGCAGTTGAATCCCAAAATGATATCTAATGTGTTTTTTCTTTTTTTCTTTTATGTTTAAAATTTATTTCTTCTTTCAAAATTTATTTGTTTATTCATTTATTTATTAAAATTTAATATTTTTTTTTAAATTTAATTTGTTATTTTAGTATTAACTTTTTTTTTTAAATTTAATAAAATCTTATATATATATACATATTTTAATTTAAGTTCATATATATATTTTATTTTTTATAATTTAAATTTTATTTATTTTTTATAGTTTACTTTTTTTTAATATATATTGTTTTAAATTTAATATTTTCATTGTATTTTATTTTTATTTATTTTTTTAAATTAATTTTTCATTTTTTTACTTTTAATTTAAATAATGATTTTTTTTTTTAATTTTTTTTTTAAATTTTAAATTTAATATATTTCCTTGAATTTAATTTTTTTGTTCTAACAACTTTTTTTTTTTCTTTTTTTAAATTTAATAAGCATTTTCTTTTTCTTTTTTAAATTTAATTGTTTTTATTTTTATTTTTTAATTTCTATATTTTTTTTAAATTTTAATCTTAAATTTTTATTTTTTTATTTTTTTTCCTTAAATTTTAGGTTTTTTTTAATGTTTGAATTAAAATTTTTATTTTGTTTTTATTTTTATTTTTTTTTATATTCATATATTTTAAAATTTTAAGCTTTTAAATGTTTTTATTTTTTAAATTTATTTATTTTCTTAAATTTCAAGTTTTTTTTTAATGTTTGAATTTTAAAAATTAAAAAATGTTACTTCTATTTTTAAAAATGCCAAAAATATGACACAATTTTTTTTTTTGTTATTCCAGCATCAACTGGTTTTGTTTTGAGGGTGTTTTTTCAATCCTTTTTTCAAAAACAATTTGTTTTTACCATAATTTTATAAAATGTTGAAATTTGACTTTAAAAAAAAACCAAGTGCGTTCTGGAATACACTTTTTTTGTTTTTGGGGTGTTTTTTCATGTTTTTTTGAGTCTTTTTGGGCTAGAGTTCCCAGTTTGCGGTCGCATGCAGTACCTGTGAATAAGTTAAATCAACTCAACAACTCCAATCAGATCTTCTCATCCAGATAGCCTCACATGCACTTGATCTTTACACTGTATCTCTACTTCACGACCGTAGCCATGGATATTTGTTTCCTGTTGTACCAAGAAACTGCCGTAGATACGATACTGAAAATCCCTCCTGATGTGCTCTTTCTCTCTGTTGGGCTGCCTGCCCAATCTGTATCCGTGAAGCCATGCAACTTCACCTCATCCGTCTGTCTGTACCATAAGCCATACTCAGATGTGCCCCTAAGATACCTCAGGACATGCTTGCTTGCCTTCCAAAAAGCTTGGCAGCTTAACCATCGCTTGGAAGTCGGGTTCACCGCATATCCGTCCGCCTTGTATTAACTAAATACATGAGCGAACCCACCAATTGTCGATAAACAGTGGCATCCACTACCTCTACCGATGTAGCATCCTCTTTCCTCCAATTTCCTGGAAGAGGAGTGTCGATAGGCTTGTAGCCTTGCATGTGAAACTTCTCCAGTATCTCCCGAGCATACTTGCCTTGAGACACAAACAGTTCACCTTCCCGCTGCCATATTTCCAATCCAAGGAAACAATGAAGGAGGCCCAAATCCTTCATCTAGTACTCCTTTGCAAGATCTGCCTTGCATGAGTGTATCAACTTCTCATCACTCGTTAGTATTAAATCATCAACATAAATAAAAATGATTAAAAGCTTACCCTCCACCACAATTTGATATAGGTTTGCATCCGCCTGACTCTTGGTGAAGCGAAGTCTAGTGAAATAGTTGTCGATTCGAGTGTACCAAGCACTAGGTGTTTGTTTCAGCCCATACATCGTTCTTTTGAGCCTGCACACATGCGACTCACTACTGAAGATTTCGAATCCTTCAAGCTGCTCAATGTACACTTCTTCCTCAATGATCCCATTAAGGAACGCAGTCTTCACATCCATCTGATGAATGTGCCAACCCATCTGCACTGAGAGAGAAAGGATGGTCCTTATGGAAGAATACCGTGTGACAGGTGCAAAGGTTTCTTCATAATCAATCTCCTCGATCTGTGAGAAGCCCTGGGCAACAAATCTTGCCTTATAATTTTCGACGCTCCCATCAGCAGCTTGCTTTACCTTGTAGATCCATCTTGATCCTACAACTGATTTATCCGCCAGCCTTGGAACAATCTCCCAAGTACTGTTTCTGACAATAGAGTCATACTCCTCCACCATGGCATCTACCCATGTGGGCTCCTGCACTGCTTCTTCGAAAGAAGATGGCTCTGTCATGATACACTTGCTCATAAGAGCCATGTATCCAGTAAATCGGTCAGGTGACTGTCTCTATCTGCGTTGTGATGTAGGGACTCCTACATTCTGTGACGCATCAAGCTTCAGTGTCTCAGCTTCTGTAGTATGCTTTCTGCCTTGTCTGATGTTTGGTTTTGCATGAGTAGACTCCTCCACTCCATGAATCTCCTCCTGTGGCTAATCCACATCTAGAGGCTCATATTTGGGAACAAGTAGCTCCTCCTCTGCATGCAAGTGTAGCTCCCTCTCAAGTGACAACTTCATGGCTTTCACCTCATTGAATTTTATATCCTATCGCACCACAGTCATCCGATTGTCTGGAAAATACACACGATAATTATGGGGTGTTTTTGTGTACCCCACAAATATCCCAACTTCTGCAGTCGGCTCCAAATTCTTCCTGGCGTCCTTTGTCACATGAATGTAAACAGATGAGCCAAAATTCTTCAAATGAGAAATATCAGGATTCTTACCAGTAAAAGCTTCTTCAGGTGTACTCATGCTAAGTACACTATGAGGACAACGATTTTGCACATAAACCACAGTGTTGCATGCTTTTTCCCACAAGTCCATCGGTAGGCCCTGGTCATGTAGCATAGCTCATGCAGCACCCATGATCATTTTGTTCTTCCTCTCCACGACCCCATTCTGTTGTGCGTTATGAGGCTCTATGAGTTCTCTTCGAATTCCTTCTTTGCAATAGAAATCTTTGAATTCGCTCGGGATATATTCACCACCATTATCACTCCATAGAGCCTTCACTTGCTTCCCCGATCCTTCTCCACCAATGCTTTAAAATCACAAAACTTTGAGAATGTTTCGCTCTTCTTTTGCATGAAGAAGATCCAACATCTATGAGAATAGTCATCAACAAAAATAACATAATACCTATGTTTTGCTATTGAAGCAACCGAGAAAGATCCACACACGTCTGTGTGAATTCTCTCAAGGATCATCGAAGCACGGTTCTCCTTCTCATGAAAGGTGGTCTTCACAAACTTACCCATAGTACATCCCTTGCACTGATCTGACTGCACAAGAGTACCCTTAGGAAGTCCAGTAGAAATTTGCTGCAAAATCTTCAAAGTGCCATGGTGAAGATGGCCCAATATCCTCTGCCATAATTCGCCCTCATCCCAGCTCAACACTTCGTTTGCTTTGCCTATCATTGCAGCGCAACCATCTACCTCCAGCTTGTAGAGATTCTTAAGTTGAATCCCTATCCTCTTGGTTTGACCTATTGTTTTATGTCGCAGGAAAGCTTTTCCATCGCTGAAAACAACATCATAACCTTTGTCTTCCAACATTGCGACCGAGACCAAGTTCTTCTTCAGACCTGGAAAATGCATAACATCTTTAAACATAAATGGATTACCTAACTCCCTCTTAAAGGTAATGGTCCCAATGCCGGTTGCACTATATCGACCATCATCTCCCATCTCTATATGAATTTGGAGGTCCTTCTCATCGAAGTCACTAAACAACTCCTTGTCTCCCGTCATATGGAAAGACACACCACTATCAAGATACCACACCGATCCCATTGAGCTTGAAATCAAGCATGTGATCAAAGAGAAATCAAGTTCAAATTGCGAGGCTAAGGCCTCACCCGCTGCAGATCCAACAGCCTTCTTGTTATTCTTCTTCTTCTGTGGGCAGTTAGTGGCAAAATTCCCATGTTCGTGATAGTGAAAACACTTCACTTTGGAAAAATCCTGCTTCTTGCCTTTAGCCTTGAATTTTGGAGGGAATTTCTTCCCCTTCCCTTTCCTTGCTTTGGCAGCCAAAGAGAAATTCTCTTCATCATCATTCTTTGATGAAGAGCCATCCCTGGTACTTCGCCTTATCTCCTCCTGCACAAGACCTGACTAAAGTCGCTCCCACCCTGGGAGTTTCTCCTGTCCATTGACAGAGTCTTCGTAGCTATGCCAACTCTTCAGAAGCCCAAGGAGAGCCAAGCTCACCAAGTCATTATCAATAACAGTAATCCCCACACTTCCCAGTTCATCCCTACAGTGGACAAACTTCGTGAGATATTTTGGAATATTGTTTCCCTTCTCCATTTTTATTTTTCTGAGCTTATCTTTCAGCGCAAACTTCCTCTAGTCGTTGCTACTTTGGAACAAATCTATCAAAGCCTTCCACATTGAAAATGGAGTGGCTTTCCCATGAAGGCTTGACACAATATGGTCCTTCACACCTTCCAATAGAATTCTTCTTGTCTTTGCTACCTTCTTTTGCCATGTGTCAAGTAATGCAACATCGCTAGAACCTGGCTTAGGAACATCGCTATCGATGAACTCCTCCAGTCCATTATCTTCCGGAACCACCTCCATCATATCCTTCTAGCCTATGTAATTCGAGCTGCCCTCAAGGGCATACTCCAATCGAAACCCATTGAAAAACATTTCAATGTATACTCAACTGTCGCACCAAGAAATTTCTGCAGCAAATTCGAATTGTCCACAAGCACAAACTCAACAATTCTTCACAATTGCAATCTTCAAGAATTAACACTGCTCCGATACCATGTAGAAATTATATAAAATATGCATTATATATCCATATTCTCCTGATCTAACAATATTTATCTTCTTGCTAAATATAGAATCCTTCCACTGTTAATCTTTTGCGGAAATTATAAACTCAATTGCAAACACATGAAGCAATAAAAACAATCGCACATAACACAGTTGTTTAATGGGAAAGCCTGAAGCTGAAAACCCCAACTATCATATATTATGTATCATGGAGATCATGTAACAATCTCATACAAAGCTTAGTAAATCAAGCTCTCAGTACAATCAATCATCACACACTAACATGAAGAAATATGCAAATCCATGCACTAATTTCTTGCCACCTGATAGCCTGCCTCCACTACGTAATTCCTGTTGAAGAAGACCCCTGAATGAATTCAAATTGGCATTTCCTTGACTGTGCAATCCTCATTGGCAACTCCAATGTGTGTGTGATGCAATCAATGCATTACTATAGTCACAACAGATAGTCCATCTCACCCTTTCAGCTACCTCTCCACTGGGTCTCCACTGGAACTGACATGCACTGTAGTTAATTGCTATATTTGTTCAATTGATTAATGAGTTATTATTTGTGAATTAATTAGGTAGTTAATTCACTCCACTCTCACTAGTGTGTCATTCAGTTAGACTAGATACAACCAGCTCAACTGATTTTAACTCCAATAACTGAGTTAAACTGAATAACAACTCCATGAACTACTGTTCCAACTTTGTCATAACTTTGCCACTTCAGTTCTAACTGAGTCCTCCATGCATGAACCACCAGTAAACCCTAGGAATTGCATAATTCCTTTGACTCAACGATTTTCCAAATGTTTGTATACTGAAATAAAGTGCTCCAAGAGAATAAGTTGTTGTTTATTGTCGGATTATTATTAAGAGCTAATAATAATTGACATGCATATATTTCTAGATCGACGATCTATAAATAGACTTCGCCCAATATTCTAAAAATAGAATTTCATCTATTTTTCCAACTTGACCAACTATCCACAAATAGCATCCTGCAACTTCTGAAATATGATCACCATGTCTAAAAATAGACTTACACCTAAAAATAACTTGCAGGCCCACTTAGTGAAGGTGACTGATTTTCACTAAGCTTCATCATCTTGTTGAATCTCATCATAGACTTTGAAGAAACCTTTTCTCCTATATCCAAACTGAATACCATTAGAATGCTAATTTCACTAGCAATAAAATATCAATGGAAGCTACACCAGCTAGATGTTAAGTCTGCATTTCTAAATGGTGATTTAAAGGAAGAGATTTATTTAGTCCAGCCTGAAGGGTTTGTCAAAGAAGGGCAAGAACATCTAGTGTGTAGGCTGAAAAATGAACTATATGGTTTAAAACAAACACCCAGGTCTTGTGATGCAGGAGCATCGGACCATCCTTATCATAATTAAAATTCAATGTTGCGAAAGGTGAAAACATGGGCAACCGTTTGTAAATGGAGCTAATTTCCATGAAACAGAACTAAAATGATGGAATTGATAAGTATCTAGAAGAATTGATTTATTGTAATTATCTTCCATGTAATCAAACATAGAGAGTTTAGGGGTTAGTTGAGTGCTTGTGGGAGAAAAACTCGTGGATCTTAGATGATCCACTAAGTTGTAATTTCTTTATAAATGTGAGTATGTATTGTATGTTTAAAAAGGCGGAGTGGAACACAATGTAGCCTGAGGGCATAAGTGTGATTCAGGCCGTAGTGGCCTTAGCCTGTAACTCGAGTTCGGTGAAGTAATGAAATGTGTGTGTTGTTGTATATCTAGGATTAATATGGATTTTGTATCATCTGTGTGTTTAATGAATGTTTTGATTCCAGCATTCTGTGTGAATTTGTGAGAATCACAATCATTTTATGAGCTGACGAGAAGCTCGATAAAACTATGGTGTGCCATATTGTTCAAGTAAAATCGTTGTTAAGGTTTCAGAGTGGATTGTCCAGCAGAGTGAGGGATCCGGAGAAGAGCGAGTAGTGAGGACCGTTAGATCCAGGCGCATATCAACGGTGTAGATTAAATCGCAAACAATGTGATTTCTCACATCGACAATTTTGATGTTTGTTGTTAAGACTTCAACGATAAATGATTTGGTTTGTGATGCGATCGGAAGGGCCACGTGTCGGCATGGCGCTCCAGTGCAAATCACATGTGATACAGGACAAGCGCTAACGGAGGAGAGGAAACTCCGCGAAATGTCGAAATGCGATAAATCGTGGATGCTGCAATGTTGCGATGCGACATCGTCATTGCAACTTTGCATCAGAAAATTTATTGTTTAGCATTAAGGTTAGTTGTTATAAGTTGCGACATGCAATGTCGTATGTTCTTCGATCTGCGATATATGTATATTGCTTAGGAGCGATTTACAATATGTAAAAGTTTTAAAACTCTGATATTAAAACCCGCTACGATTAAAGAGACTTTATGTGGGCCATAACCCACAGGTGCACAGTATTATGTAAATTGCAGTTTCGTGCTGCATCATCTTGTCACGAGAAGATTGATTCATTCTTCTTACAACATGGTTTTCATAGGAGCATGAATGATCCAAATCTGTATACCATGTATAATAAATAGAGGCAGATTATTTTGATTTCTTTTATGTGGATGATATGATTATAACAGGTAATGCAGATGCTTTGATCAAATAAATCAAATTGCAGATGTTGCAAGCTTTTAAAATGAAATATCTCGGAAATCTACATTATTGCTTGGGTCTGGATGTATGGAAAGACTCTGGACAAACTTTTCTTACTCAAGGGAAGCACGTCAGAAGTTTGCTCACAAGGTTCAGGATGGAGCAGTGTAAGACAACATCAACACCTTTGCCATAGAATTTGAAGTTATGCAGTGACGATGGCTCTAAGGAGGTGGATGCCACTTTGTATAGACAACTAGTTGGTAGTCTGATATATCTAACTACAACTAGAGACCAAAATTAGCGTACTATGTTAGTGTGCTGAGCGAGTTCATGTCTAATCCACTCGAAAGTCATTGGTCAATAGCAAAAAGTGTGTTGAGGTATCTTCGTGGTACTAGTGATTTATGGTATTTTATACACTAACACATCTGATGTTATCTTAGCAGGTATTTCAGACTCAGATTGGGCAGGTGATCTGGATGACCGAAGGTCCATCAAAGGTTATGAATTTAGTATTGGTTCTGGGGTCATAGCTTGGAGAAGTAAAAAGCAGAGTATTGTGGCGTTATCTTCAACTGAAGCCGAGTACCAAGCATTGTGTGCAACTACATGTGAAGCTATCTAGTTGAGAAGGCTTCTCCATGATGCGAGAGAAAAGCATATAGAAGCAACCATCATCAAATGTGACAACTAGAGTACCATCAAGCTATCACACAACCCAGTATTTCGCAAGAATATGAAACACATAGATACTCAGTTTCACTTTGTTTGAGAAAAAGTCTAGCCAAAAGAAATATTTATTGAATATTGTAAAACTTGTGACAATATAGTAGACATTTTTACTAAGCCTCTTGGAAAAATTAAGTCTGAATTGTTTAGAGGGATTTTAGGAATTCAAGACAATCCTTTCTCCATTAAGGGGGAGAGTTGAAAATAATTAATATTATTTTATATTAATGGAGAAATGGTTACATTGTTGTAACATAGCTGCTTAAGTTAGGATTAGTTCTTAGGATATAGGAGTTTGTTTACAACTTCTTACTCCTTTGTGATGTACTTATAGCTGTATCATTTAATTAATGAATGTAAAGTGTATTCTCCATTTTGTGTGCAGTCTCCAAATGCAATGATTAATGAATTGTAGAGTGTACTCTCCATTTTGTGTGCAGTCTCGAGATGCAGTACCCACTTGAGAACTGCCTCTTCTATTCACTTCAGTTTATATCAAAACAAACAACTATTAAAAAAATAATGCTAACATTCACTAATCAATAACTATAGTCTCACGGCTCATCTACGCATGATGAACATTACTAGGGGCTTTCGAAATTGCGTCCATATAAAGTTTCAAAATTTGATGGGCAAATTGAACTTGAAAAATCAAATCATGTAATAAAATAAAATTAAAATTAAAATCAACGGAAAATCGAATGCACAGAATTTTATTCTTATACCTAGACTTTAATTTTAAAACCAACAAGTACACCTTCAACCTAGACCTTGCGAGTGGCAGGAGTTTGCATAACAGTATGTTGGTCTCCGCATAGCCAGAGAACCTGCTGATTAAGAGCCAAGATGTAATCCGTGACCTCGTTTACGAAGGAGGCATATATGACCCCGTCATCCTTTATCAAATTGTTAATATCAAAATCATTCTCTCACAAACAAAAATTATGTTATTTTTTAATTTTTTATTTATTTAATTTCAAAAAAGTCTCAAAATCAGTGATTCAGTTAATTTGAATCGTTAGCCCGCACTTTCAGAACACTACACAACAATTATTGGACATCAAATGAAAATTGAATGCATAGGGTGAGGTGTGTTGAAACAACTCAAACGATCAGCTTAACATTTGGCTAGGCCACACATACAATATGGACGGAAAATTGGATCGATACGGTTTCCAAACTCCTTATTTCATCTTTATGATCGAAGGAACATAGGAATTTTAGCTCTACCTTAAATCCAACCTATCCCGTTTATACCTTTTTAATTAAAAAACAGAAATTCTAAAAAGGCCTAGTAAAAATAAAATGCTTAAAGTATAATTATTAAATAAAATGCTAGCCTATCCAGTTTATAATTTCTTAAACAAAGAACAGAAATTCTAAAAGGCCTAGTAAAAGCAAAATGATCAAAGTATAATTATTAATATTTTGGAGATTTTAAGTTTTGGTCGAATTTTCATATTTTTGTTATTTAAAATGAGTTTTTGATTATATATATATAAATTTACTATGTTTTGATGGTTGGAAGTTTCTCACTTATTTTAAATATAGATTTAATATCTTGAAAAATTATGAAGATTTTGAAAATTAAAACTTCACAATTCAAATTTGTAATTTCAATAAATTCATGTTAAAATTCAGACAAATTCAACAAAAAAATATTTTTTTTTTATAGACCTATAACAAATAAATTATAGCTAAATATAAAATAATAAAAAATTTACACTGTTAAGTTTCAAAAATAGTTCACTTGACTAAGTTCCCATGACTAAATATCTTGACAATTTGGATCTCCTAAACCCCCTTTAAATTAAGTCTTAATAGTTTAAAATTAAGCCTTCCTAATATGACCCATTGGTAGATCTTTTTGAATTAATCTTAATGTACCTAATTTTCATGCTTATTAATAATTATATATAAAAAAGAAAAACATAAAATAATTAAACTCTCCCTCACACTTAAAAAAAATTGCAACTCAACGTAATGATAAACAATAAAATAAATTTGCATCACAGGAATGGAAAAAAATGGTCTCTCTTAACATCTATCTATCAAAGTAGATATCTCTAAAAATAAAGAAGATTAACGAAAGCCCGTGAATACTAAAAACATTAATGAATGCATTGTATTCACAAATATGCATAAGAACATTAATGAATGCATGGTATTCACTCATGGTATGCATAAAAGGCAAACGTTGATGTAAATGTGCGTATGTATTAATGTGACACTATTTTAGCACAGATTATGCTTGCAGTTTCGAAAAGCTCTCATGAGAACTGAGCGTCGTTGAGTGTAAGTTTTGAGGAGTTGAATGTATGATGGTAAATCTGGGAAATTTTTGAAAATGGGAATGAAGTTAAATACTTTATTTTATTTAGGCATGGTTTATATGGTTTATATTCAGAGTGTATGGTTTATAGTTAGAGTGTTTGGTTGAATTTGATGATTTGTTTGGAAGTTATTTTTTTGGTTTTAAAATGTGTTTCTGATTGAAAACTTGAAAACTGAATCGGTGATTTCAGTAAATCCTAACAAAATTATTCTGATTACATCTTTCAGCGTTCAACAGCAGATTAAGAATACAGCTTTGCTAAGTACAGTAGTAGGATAACAGCGAATTCGACAGTTACATTATTCTTACCACTTCGACAACTGTATAAAATATAAAATATTTAGATGAAAATCCAAGTAAATAGAAAATACCGCAAGGTTCTACAGCCCAGTGGCTGGTCATGTGTCACCGTCATTGTTGTGTGCCGAGACTGAATCTTTATCCCAGAAGAAGGCGAGAGTACTGTTGGCTTTTAGGGCCAATCTCTGTAAAGAGAATGGAAGTGGAGGAAGAGGGGGAACGTCAAGAATGCCTTCCAATATCTGGAGCACTTCACTCATCGATGGCCTCGCGTCTTCGGCGTCCTGGATGCACCATCCTCCCACGATGGCAGCCCTCTTCACCTGTTCCGGGTCTGCAATATCGTTCATCAATTTCTTGTCGAGCACGCCCATGGCGTTTCCTTTGTTGATCTCAGTTGCAGCCCACGCCGAAAAGCAGAGCTCGCTTGATTCGTACTCCTCGTCCATGTTTCTTCGACCTGCAATTATTTCTAACAATGTCATGCCAAAGCTGTAGACGTCAGCCTTGGTGGTGATGGGCAAACCGGAGAGCCACTCTGGGCCCAGGTATCCTCTCGTTCCTCTCAGAGTCGTCAGAACACGACTATACTCTCTCCCTAGCAATTTTGCGAGCCCGAAGTCGGCCACCTTGGGGCAGAAATTGGAATCCAAGAGAATGTTTTCCGGCTTGATGTCGCAATGGATGATGCATTCCCTGCACTTCTCGTGCAGGTAAACGATTCCACGGGCAGTCCCCACAGCGATGTCGAAGCGCGTTTTCCAGTCAAGCACGTTGTGCTGAATCTCATCATCGCTCTGGGTTTTGTTGAACAAGACGGAGCTGAGGGATCCATTGGGCATGTATTCGTACACCAAAAGTCCACTGGAGCCCTGGGTGCAAAATCCCCGCAGCCGAACCAAATTAACATGTTGTATGTTTCCACAGGTTCTCACCTCTGTTCGAAACTGCTTTTCTCCTTGGCTCACACCCTCCAGTTTCTTAACAGCCACCACAGAACCGTCTGTTAGAGTTCCTTTGAAGACGGAACCAAAACCCCCACCTCCCAGCCGCGCAGAAAAGTTCTTCGTTGCACTTTGCAGCTCTCTGTAAGTGAATACAATCAGCGTTCCTGGCTCGTATTCTGTTGCAGAGAACAGCGAGCGTTTGCAACACCAGAGAAAGAGTGTGACAAAAGCCAGAATAGCAACCAGCGTACCCAAGAGACCACCCACTAAGCCGGCAAGATATGTTGCCCTCTTTTTGGGATTAAAAGACGGCACATCAGAGGCATCTAGCCGAAGGAACAGGGAGGTTCCAGTGGGGGAATCGTAGAGGTTTAGCAATTCACCGAACCACATTACACAATTCTTTAACTGCGAAGTTGTGTTAATTAGAGCATAGGCATACGCAGTGCATGAACAATTGCCGAGACAGGCCTCCCTGCACTGTTGTTGCCCACTGTACACAATTCTTCCAGCCGGGGGCATAGATTTGCTGCTCAACTCTACAAACCCGTCCGTGGTGGTCCGATTTGGGGACTGGCTGCACTGTAACGGTGTCTTCCGAACACAACCGCTTGTCCACTGACCAGATTCCCATTCGCGCGTGTCCTTTGGAGCAAAGCCTGGCACACACATGCATGACTGAACATTGTTATTGTTGCAGGAACCAAAAGGTCCGCAGACGGCATAAACGTCGCACTGAAGAACGGGCTGTTGCCAGATCAAACTCCATTCATTTCCCGGCATAATATACACTCGAATTTCTCCCGATTTATCCATTACAAAACGTGACAGATATGTTGCTCCCTGGTTTGAATAACGAAAAGTAAAAGACCTGTACGAACCATTATCGAAATAGGTGTAACTGTTGAGCGAATTTGATGTCATCTCGGGAGTTCGGGAAAAATATTTGCCGTTCCAAACACCGGTATCCCAATATTTGGTGTGATTCTCCCACATCAACACGAACTGGTTGACTCCGTTTGGATAAAGCAAGGAGAAGGGCCCTGGACTTGGATCCCAAGGCGTTCTCCATGACGTCAGCCTCTCGTTCATACTCATCGCCATCCCCGGCAACCACGTATTTCCCGGGTGGTCGAAGCTCTGCCAAATGATTTCAGAGCTATTCTGGGCACTCAACACGGCCAAGTTGCCAGAATCCGTTATCACAGCCGAAGAAGGCTTCTTCCCGTTTCCACTAGAGGACCAGACTATTGATTCCCCGTACCAAAGAAGGAGACGCCCATCCTCTGTGAGATTGAAGACCGCGCCGGAGGCATTCTGGATTGGCTGCTGTCTGTTGGCCACCCACGCGATTGTCTGCTGTGAGCCTTTGGCATACCAAACACCAACATACCAGTTCTTAACATTGTTGTTGTTGTTGAGACTGAAGAAACCCACTTCGAATATAAGGTTCTTAGAAATCCTGGTCTCATTACCAGTGAGAGAGTCGCCTAACATTATTCTGTCGGAAGGTGCGTCTGCGGCATCTCCAAGGCTGGTCTGAAGAATGAGGAGGAGGAGGAAGAAAGAACAGACGGTCTGTGAGAGTTGATCTCTCTTACAACTTCCACTCATCATTCTGGAAACCATGAGGTACTTACTCTTTTGCCACCCAATACTCCCAAACGGTGTGGCCACCGAAAGATAATCAGATAATCAGTGCACTAGTATCCGTGCACAGATGACTGAATCACAGCCCGAAATGTCCTTACACTTGAAGGGCCTGGATTTGTGGTTCCCGGAAGTATAGATAAGTATCATTTTAAATAGTAGATTTTCTGGAATATTTTTAATGCGTGGTTCCAAGAAATTAATAGGTAGATTTTTCCCAGACGTAAATGTACACACTAAAGTCAATGGTTTGGTTTTAGAGATTATAACTTGAAAATGATTAATTTTAATAAAGATGATATACTTTAACAAACTTAATTGTTAAATTATGTGAAAATTAATCAAAATTATTTATTAATTTGTGTGAAAATTTAACTTTTTAGTATATATTATTTATAAATTGATTAAAATAATGATAATGATTATGATTACTGTATATTAAAAGCAATATGATATGTTATAATACTAAATTTAATAACTAATTATTCATTTATCTTTAATTAAAAAAGTTTAAATCTATGTTAAATTTAATTTTAATAAAAAATAATTTAAATCTATGTTAAATTTAATTTTATTATTATTTAGTAATATTTCACAAGACAAGTTTGGTTTTCGTATGTGGGTGGAAGTTATTTTCCTCACCGTATTGTGCTGTTCGTTGCACTGTTCATTGTAATCAAAATCAACAAAATTGAAGTTGTGAAGCATCGTGGCAACCTCATCGTACGTAAAGCATCGAAGCAATTAGAGAGGGATTATATTTTGACAACTTGTTAAGGACCAATTATTTCTATAATTAGAGAGAGTCAAACCAATCACACAGGGATTATATTTTGACAACTCGTTAAAGCACCCATTATTTATTTTATAATTAGAGAGAGTCTAAATCATGATGCACGAGCTTTGAAGTATAGCAACCCCATGTGTACTTTGAGAGCCACTTTGCGTTGACTAAATGCATTGAGGGTCAATGAATACAAATTTTCAAATCTTACTAATTATTGTATATTTTAATAATTATATATTAGTTTGCGGAGTTAGTGAAATATAAGTGTTACTAAGAATTTTATATTTTGTTTTTTTAATGTGATGTATTTATATTTATTTGTATTAATAATAAATAAATTAAATTAAGTTTAATTTTTATGGTTAGTTTAGTAGAATTTTTTTTTTTTATTCATAAGTAAGGCATGTTATAATTATAGAAAGTTATTAGGTGGTTTTAATTTGTCCATTGGGAAACTATATTTTTTGGCCACAAAAACTCATTATAACCTATCCAAAATCTCATAAGTTTAATTCTATCAAATTTGGATTTATAGGTTTGAATGTGTAAGTACCAAGGTGCATCCATGCCAAAATAATTAAAACATTACCTACTATTCGACATATACAACATATATATAGATAATAATAAAAAAGGTCATCAAACATCCTAAACACTATTCATCTTCAAAGGACTCTACTGGAGTAGGGTCTTTGGCACTGAAACTAGGTAACTCTGACTGAAAGAGACACAGGCGCTGCTTCTGAATGACCCAGGTGAATATTTTGCTTTTGGATCTAGAATTGGATCAATTGAAATTCCTTCTGGATATCATGGAAACGAGGGTATGACTTAGTTGAGTTGGTTGACATCGTCGTAATGGCTTTAGCCATCAAATTATTCAAGAGCCAATACAAAAGAGTTGTCTACTTGTATTGGGTGGTATGACTATGGGTATGCCCTAGATCTAGAGCTAAGAGTTTCCAATCCACCACCTGCACTTCAGCCTCGACGCGATGGTTGAGCTCTGACTCCCAAGACGCGATCAACTTACAAACTTGGGCTGGAGTACCAATTATATAAACTTGCATTGCTTCATGTATGACCTTTACATCCGTCCGTCTACCCTTTTTTTTCGGAGGCACAACAAAGGGGGAGCCTCTACCACCTTTCATTTCTTTCATCCTGTTCTGACCTCGACCGACATTTCCTTACGAGCTGGCACTAGGGGTCGAACACACCATCTTTCATGTTATAAATTTAACTAAACACTAGACAAGCCCACAATAAGGAGATGACGAGGGTCAATTCCAAAAGGTCGACTCGTAGCCTCAAAACACCCTTTGATTTCTCAAACTTGAGACAATTACATTAAACAGAGACAAGAGAAATTTCACTGTTAGGAGAGATCCAAGTCCGAAAACTGAGATGAAACCTTGGAGACTTCCAACACCAAGGGATGCCGCAACGTATCACCACAGTTGCAAAAGAACCATAACACAGAGCGAGACTCAAAAATTTAAGTCTTTTCATGACCCGAACAATAGAAATCAATTCCCTGAGCTTCAAGATTATATATTTCAACACAGAATCATCATAAATCAAATGCAAAGCATAAGCTTTCAGAGTGAAAGTAAGAAAACACCTAACCCTTACATAACCCTCCCTCTTCGCATGATAGTCGTTATCAAATTTGCAGGGAGACCAACCATGAACACACATACCCATTTTAGATAAAAGTATGCCAAAGAAGATGGAAATAGACAAATAAACATCACACATATAACATACATAAACACCCAGAATTGTCAAGGTTTCCAAATTACGATCCCTGAACCAGCCAACTTTCCCATTTCTGAAAACAAGGTTGAGAAATTAACAACATAAACTTTCCACGGATTCGAACAATCATTTCTGAACCATCCATCATTCCTATAATACCAACATCTTGATAGCCACCCCTACTTTCTTCCATTCGAACAAGCCACAGACTCTGAGGTAAAGGCATAGCATTAGGGGAATTTTGAGGTCTAAAATGAGCCTCATAAGAAAAATGTACAACAAAAATAAACTTTATAAGAACTAATAGGATACAAGATGATGATATCAACCATGGGGGATGATTCACCATTTTTTATGTAAAAGGGTAAAAAGATTAAAAAATAATAAAATAATAAAACTACTTTTTCAACTCGTATTTTCAACTTATCTCCCAAATTTTTTACTCAAATTTCAAGTGGAAGTACTCATTGGATGAAAAATTTAATTTCTCATCCAAGGAGTACCCATGTTCCATACTTTTGATGGACTCTGCTACACGAAAAATGAGAAATACATAAAAAAAACATGATTGCAATCACATTTTTCATGTATTTATCTTTTTTTGTGTAGCGGGACCTATTGAAAGTATGCAACATGGGTACTCCTTGGATGATAAATTAAAATTTTCATCCAACGAATACTCTCACTCGAAATTTGAGTAAATACTTTGGGAGATAAGTTGAAAATATGAGTTGAAAAAAAGTAGTTTTTTCTTTTTTTCCTCTAAAATTTGATGATGTAACCAGATCTTATTTTATTATTTCCACTATTATTTTATAATTTCCTTAAGATGCCCATTTTAGAGCTCAAAATTTCCCTAATGAGAAATATACATACCCACATACCAGTGCCATGAACCAAAGGGTGGTAAGCCCGTCCAGGACCCAACGATGCCAACCTGAGTAGGCCAACGTTTTAAACTTTGAGCACCAAAGACCTCCACTGCTATCACCACCTTCAACCAGGGCAATTGCATTAAACAGGTTTCCTTCCTCCACCACTTGGTGATTTACCTTTGCAGCACCCTCTACCGCATTACACGCCATACTCCCACCTGTCGTTCTTCACAGCTACCACACACATTTGGGACAAGAAGTGGCCGTCGTTCGACTATTCTGCCCATCTTATCACTCATGTCGTAGATTCCGAGAGGGATATTATGACGGTTCACACCCTGATCGGGGGAAAATTAAGTTTAAATTTTAAATAATTTTAATATAAATATTTTAAATTATTATTTTTAACAAAAAAATAAATGGTCTATGTAATGCAAGAAGGTGTTTTTATCTATGAAAATTTTTAAAATGAAGTGTGATAAGAAAACTTCTTTCCATATTTAAAAATGGAATATATATTTTTAATTAAATTTCATATTTGTTTGGGGAATGATCTCACATGATTACAAGTCATGCAAATGTCATCTTACAAAATGGGGAGGGAAAGTTTATCTTTGTTAGAAAATTAAGCCATGATGATTGGTACTTCAAGATAAATATATATTAAATTAAAGATACATACTACATACAAGGGGGAGATATGGTCATATGTTAAATGGCCTGTTAAGTTCACACCTAAAAATAAATGAATGAGATTCTCATATGACCAAGTTTGACTCCGTTATAAAGTGTTGAGTTCAATGTATTTAATTTAGATTAAATAATATATATGAGGAAAAAATATTCTCAATCTTTCTCATATCCCAAGTCTAATTTAGCTAAATAATTCTTTAATCATATAAATATGTCCCTCCCTCTAAAGCAAAACAAATATTACTTAGTTTAATAATAAATTATTTTTTTTTCCAAATTTGTTTTCATAATTTAATAATATTTTGTCACACATTTATTATTTTACCCAATTAATAACAATTTTAATTTAATAATATTTTGTCACACATTTATTATTTTAGTTGATTAATAACGATTTTAATTTAATAAGATTTATAATTTAATAATATTTTGTCACATGTTTATTATTTTACTTGATTAATAACAATTTTAATTTAATAGGAATTTTTGGAAAGTTATTGTTTATTTTGTTTTATTTTTGGAAAAATTCAATTATAAATTTTTTAATTTAATAACTTTAGGATAACTTTCAACTTATCCGTTAGGAAAACCTAAAGATTTTAATTTTCTATATATTCTAGATTTTGATTTTCTATATGTAAAGTTAATTGTCCATATTGTTAATGGAAAGTAGTGAAGTTAATCAAATGGCCATAGTCTAAAAACTGACAGAGTAATCTAGAAATTCAGGTAAGATTATGAAATATTTTGAAAATCCGGATTAAAGTTGTTAAAATTTAGTATTTTGAGTGCTTTAAGGGGTTTTTGATAGTGTTGAATCTATTTCCATCATAAAAAAATGCAATTCAAACACTTCAACTACCTTTTTTTTTTAACGATTTCCAACAAAAAAATCTACTGTCCAAACTATTATGTTGCCTCAATAAACCTAACATTAAATATGATAAACAATCCATTTCAATTGAACTTTAAAATTTGTCGCTCATGTATACGTATTTTTTTTGGAAGTAAAATGTATATTAAGTTTTTAAATATTTGATGTGTTAAGTGGATTATTCTTATAGGGATATAAAATGTTTAAAACGATATTAAAATGGATGTTCGGTTGAAGTTTTCATAAATTGAAAATGGTTGATTTTTCTAATTCGTTTGAAAATTTAACTCTTTAGTATATTGCTTATAAATAGATTAAAATAGTAAAAAGCAATTAATAGGGTAATAAAATATCGTTGCTTATAAAATTAAAAAAATTAAAAATAAAGTAGTTATTAGAGCTATAGTTTAAAAAATATCTATAGAATAATTTAGAAATTTTGGTAAAATTATGAAATATTTTGGCAAAGATTTTTGAAAATTTGAGTTATAGTGGTTAAATTTCAGTATTTTGGATGCCGTAAAAGTTTTTGATGGTGTCGAATTCATTTCCACCATCAAAAATACAATTCAAACACTCCAACTACTTGCTTTTTGCTATTTTATCCTAAACAACTCCATTACTAAATTACAAAATTAATTTGATAAGTACTTAGTAATACATCTATTATAAAAAAAATCAATTTCATTTACATTCATAAATTAGATTTTGTCAATTTTACAATTAAATTAAGCCTTCAAAAAGTCACACTAAAGACTATATATATATTAAAATATATTATGTTAACAGTTAATATATTTAAATCCATTAATCAAAATTGATTACTCCTTCCTTTTTATGCTAGAGACTATTTATAAAATTCGTAAAACATTTAACAGGTGTCATAATTTTATTGTCAATTTTCATGATTCCAAACAAGATATACAAATCATTCTAAGGTTTGCATCCGGTACTTCAAATTTGTAAACGAAAATGAACAAGACAAGTACACATCGCAAGGTGAAATGCAGTCTTTTACAATTACTCAGCAGCAGTGAAAATAGAATTTCATCCAATGTTTTCTTCGCATGATTGGACATGAATATATCACATGCTTAATAATTAAAATGATATTAATATTGAATTTAAGGTTAAGTATGATATTAAATTGAATTTTAAGGTTAAGTATAATTGGTTGAGATATTTCTAACTCAATTAAACTTTGATTTTTGAATTTTATAGTATATTTATGTTTTAAATATTTAACTATCACAATTATATAAAATAAATATCTAGTAAATGTTGATAAACATTAATCTATAATAAATATCAAAGCACTTTATTTATCATGCATTTCAAATTACTAAAACTAAAAAATAAAATCATAAAAATTAACTAAATTATAACTTTATTTAAAATCATAATAATAATAATAATAATTAATTATAAAAGGAATTATAAATTAAACATATATACATTTGAAAAAAACATGTCATAAGATTAATTTACTGGAAAATTATCATAGATATTTTCATTTTGCAAATAGGTTTCTTACACTATCATGGGTCAATACCATGAATTATTAATACAACATGTCCAAAAAATTATAAATCATTTCATATGATATTGGTTTATATGATTTTTTTTTAATTAATGAATTTAATTAAAATGAAAAAAACATAACTACCGAAAACAAATTTAGTTTTTGATTTGTGTATACTAATAAAAATATTCTAGAATATTTTGAAGATGATTATGTTGAAGATAATGGAGATTGTAATTTAGGATAGAGTCGGTTCACGGAATTAGTTCATATTCTTCAGGTAAGTTGTTCTAACTTCCTTATATGCGTGAAGACTATATATTCATGGTTGTAATGTGATTGATGTAGAGTGTTCTGCAGTGGCAGTCTCTCCAGGTGGACCCTCTCATCTGAGAGTTACCCAATTTCATTTAATAAAGTCAACTCTTGTATTTTTTATCATGGTATCAGAGCTCCAGGGCAGGTGAATCAAAGCCAGAGTGCTTTGATCCTTGAGTGAATGTATCCAGGGTTGGTGAGTCAAAGCCAAAGTGCTTTGACCCCCCTGTGAGAGTCTAGGTGGAAAAAGAGAGGCCCTAGTTGCGAGATAGAGTTGTGTTCTCTATACAGTTGTTAATCAGAGCTGGTTTGAGGGGAAAAAGGGCGCTGATATGATCAAGAGGCAACAAGTGGAAGGGTGCCGATTTGTTGATCAGTGCGGATCTGAGAGGTGGAAGCGCGCCAATCTTGCCCATACTTATGAAATTGGATTCTTATCCGTGTCAGGATCGATTTTTTTATCAGAAGCGCGTCGATTTGGCAATGTGGAGCTGTGTGGAGGACGAGGAGGCTGATCCTGGTGAGCTCATGCTCATTGTTGGAAATTGCCCTGCATGGGAGAGGTGAAATTGCAGGAGGCTACATGAAGCTTGTAGGCTGTCGGCTGAGGAACTCCAAGGCGGTGGTGGTTGAGCCTGTGTGGAGGCACCATGGAGGATCATGCTCGATGGTGTGTGGATCAGATGCTGAAGCAGATATGATTTAATTGAATGCTAGACCTGTTCATGATTGGGAGTAAGGGAGCTGTGAATTGCTCATCCATCCAACGAACTAAAGCTATTGCTCATGCCTGTGCGGATCTGCGTGGATGTCGTGGAGCATTGAAGACAGCGTTGCACAATTAGGATCCAACGAATGGGATCCAGAGTGTTGGTGCGAATCCATTTTGGGATTAAAGGAAAGTAAAAAAAAAATCTATCCTCCATTTTTTTAAAGCAGGTCATTCAGAAAGGATTGTGTTTTGAAAGCAATTTTTTGTTTAAGGTATTAGCCACTGAAGAAAGGTCTTTGGGCACATTTTATTTTAAGGGTTTTTTTTTTTAAAGAGGATCTCTGGTTTCTTCAGATTGTCTCTTTTTTGATCTGGGGTAGATCAATTTTTTAATTACTAGAGGTTGATTTTTTTTTAGAATGTCAAGATGAATAACCAAATGGTTGAGGCATACTTGAACGAGAGCAATAAGATCGATGGTTCCAATTATTATAATTGGAAATTTAAGTTGCAGACTTTTCTGGAAGGGAAAAGTGCATGGGGGATTGTGAATGGCGATGAATTGAAACCTACAGTTGCAGGAGGCGTATTAGCTGTGACAATTCACGATTGGGAGAAGAGGGAGAAAAAGGCGAAAACATTGTTGAAAATATCAGTTAAAGACTACATTATCCCTCACATTAGAGAGTGTAAATCAACAAACGAGATTTGGACAGCCCTCAAGGATTTGTACGAGACAAATCATCTTTTGTTTCTCAAAAGCAAGATTTTCTCCATTAAAATGGAGGAGAATGAATCAGTAGTTGTGTTCATCTCTCGCATCAAGGGCCTAAAAGATGAGCTTGGTGACATAGGGGAGGTAGTGTCAAACACTGATCTGGTAGTGATTACCATGAATGGTATGACCGATGACTATCAGATGTTTATCACAGGCTTGAATGCGAGTGAGAAAGCCCCCAAATTTGAAGAATTGACTGGGATCGTGATGCAAGAGGAAGAAAGGCAGATGACCCTGAAACCTCAGAGTTCATATCTTGATTTAATGGAAAATAAGAAACCCTTTAGAGGGAGGGAAAATGGAGGATAGAAAGGCAAAGGTACACCAAAAATAAATCTGGCTCCATCTCAAGGTACGCCATCAAATAAAAATGATTCAGCAACCAAATGTTTCTATTGTGGTAAATTTGGTCATATAGCTAAACATTGTTGGAAGAAGAAGTTTGATGAAAGTCAACATAGACATAAGAGGCATGCAGGACACTTTGCTCATGATGATCATAATGAGGACCTCATAATTTTTATGGTTGATTTTGATGAGAATGATGAAGCAAATACGTGGTTTGTGGACTCAGGAGCTTCCACTCACATGGCAGGTAATAGACAATGGTTTGAAGATTTCAAAGAAACTAGCAATGGTGCAAAAATCTACCTTGGTGATGACAGAGGGTACCAAATCAAAGGGCATGGTAATGTTCCTATCATATTGCCTGATGGAAATATTAGACATATTCAAAATGTGATGTATGTACCCGGAATCAATAAGAATCTGATCTCTGTTTCAATGATAACATATCAAAATCTAAAGGTAGAGTTTTTAAAATATTATTTTGTTATTAAGGATCTGCTAGATTATATGAAGACAATTCCACCATGGATTCGAGTGGGAGGTCTTTACAAGCTAAATGTGAGAAGTGCACCACACGAAGCATTGACATCATCACGTATGACTGCAGAATATTTATGGCATCAGAGATTCGACCATATTAATTTCAATGATTTTTTGCTACTTCAAAAAATAGGCATGGTCAATGATCTCCCTGTTTTAAAGCATGTTTATGTTGACTGTGAAGCATGTGCTCTTGGGAATATGCACAGAGATGAGTTTCCTATAAATGTAGATACAAAGCAGAGAGATATACTAGAGTTAGTCCACATTGATTTATGTGGGCCAATGCAAACAAGGTCATTGGGAGGTGCTTATTATTTCTTATTATTTGTTGATGATTGTACAATATTCATGCAGGTATACTTTCTCAGTGAAAAGAGTCATACTTTTGAATGTTTCAAACAATTTAGAAGCATTATTGAAAGCAGACAGATAAACTCATCAAGATTCTCTGCTCAGACCAAGGGGGAGAATACAGGAAGGTTGATTTCATCTCATATTGCAAAGACCATGGAATAATGCAGCAATTTATAGTAGCTCACACTCCTCAAAAGAATGGGGTTGTAGCGAGGAAGAAAAGAACCCTTGTGGAGTGTGCTTGCAACATGTTAAAAGGTAAGCATATGTCTAATGGTTTTTGGGTGGAAGCAATACACACTGAAGTATATTTGAAGAACAGGAGTCCAACAAAAAGTATTGAGTTTAAAACTCCATTTGAAGCTATATTAGGTTTTAAGTCTACATTTAAACATTTAAGAGTTTTGGCTCTAAAGCTTTTTCTCATGTTACAAAGGAGGATAGGAAGAAAATGGATTCAAAGGCCATTAAATGCACTTTTTTGGGGTATTGTACTGAATTTAAATTTTATAAATTATTTGATCCCTCTACTCATAATGTCTTTGCAAGTAGAGATGTAGTTTTTCTTGGGTAGATTCATGATGGAAGTAGTGATAAGACAAATGAAGAATGGGACATTCCTTTGTTGATGGAAGAAGGGAGTGATGAAATAGGGGACAACCATGAGCAACAACAATAATATAAAAAGGATGAAGCATATGGTATAGATGCAGTAGCTAAACCAAGTCCGCAAAGGAACAATTAGAACAGGTGTGAAGCCACTCCACCACTTAGGAGATCAGGTAGGCAAACTCAATTTCCAACAAGATATATGGAAAATGCTTTTATAACTAGCATGTTAAATGTTGTTGAACCCTCTAGTTATAAAGAAGCCAGTCAATATAATGAATGGAGGGCAACCATGGAAGAGGAATATGAATCAATACTTAAAAAAAAAAAACTTGGGAGTTGGTTGAATTACCTGAAGGCAAACAAACCATAGGTTACAAATTTCTATACAAGCCTAAATTTAAAGCAGATGGGAGTATAGATAAATATAAAGCTAGGTTGGTTACAAAGGGGTACTCGAAGAAAGAAGGTATAGATTATGAGGAAACCTTCACCCGTGTAACTAAACTAAACATAATCAAAATGTTAATTGGTTTAGCTGCCAAACATCATTGGATGATACACTAGCTAGATGTAAAATCTGCATTTTTTAATGGGGAGTTGAAAGAGGAAGTGTATTTAGAGCAACCTGAGGGGTTTGTTAAATAAGGGAAAGAAAATTTATTTTATAGATTGAAGAAAGCATTATATGGGCTAAAATAGGTACCCAGATCATGGTATGATAAAATTGATTCATTTTTCCTGCAACATAGTTATAAAAGAAGCAAGAATGATCCTAATCTGTATATCATGTTTGATAAAGAGGGGAGAATGTTTTTGATTTATTTATATGTAGATGATATTATCATTACATGGAATTTTGATGAACTCATTAAAGAAATCAAAGAGCAGATGTCACAGGTGTTTCAGATGAAAGACCTTGGTGAGCTATGCTACTGTCTGGGTCTTAAAGTCTAGAGAGATTTAGGCCAGACTTTTCTGTCATAGAGTAAGTATGTTAGGAGTTTACTGAAAAATTTCAAGATGGATCAGTGCAAAGCTGCAGTAGTTCCTTTACAACAAAATACCAAACTTAAAAATGATGATGGTTCTAAGGAGGTAGATGCAACATTGTATAGACATCTGGTTGGGAGTCTAATTTACTTGACTACAACTAGACCAAATTTGGCTTTTGCACTTAGTGTATTGAGCCAATTCATGTCAAGACCTCTTGAGAGTCATTGGGTTGCAGCAAAAGGTGTCTTAAGGTATCTTCAAGGAACCTTAGACTTTGGTATTATATGTACTAATTCGTTTGATGTTAGATTGACTGGTTTTTCAGACTTCGATTGGGCTGGAAATCTAGATGACAGACGATCCATAACAGGTTATGCATTCAACATTTGGTCTGGGGTCATTGCATGGAGCAGAAAGAAGCAGAACAATGTATCCTTGTCTTCAGAAAAAGTTGAGTATCAAGCCATGTGTGCAACAACATGTGAGACAATTTGGTTGAGGATACTTCTCCAGGATGCCGGAGAAGACTAGAAAGAGAAACAGTTATCAGATGTGATAACCATAACTCCATCAAACTTGAAAATAATCTAGTGTTTCATAAAAACACAAAGCATATTGATACATAATTTCATTTGTTAGGGACAAGGTTCAGTCAAATGAAATTCATATTGAATATTGTAATACTTCTGATAATGTTGCTGACATTTTTACTAAGCCTCTTGGAAGAGTTAAGTTTGAGTCATTTAGGGAGATGTTAGGAGTTTTAATAAACCATTTTTCCATTAAGGGGGAGTGTTGAAGATAATGGAGAATATAATTTAGGAGAGAGTCGGTTCACCAGAACCTTAGATTAGGAATTAGTTCCTATTATTTAAGTAAGTTTTTCTAACTTCCCTATATGCGTGAAGACTATATATTCATGGTTGTAATGTGATTGATGTAGAGCGTTATGCAGTGGCAGTCTCTCCAGGTAGAGTCTTTCATTTGAGAGCTGTCCAATTTCATTTAATAAAGTCAAATATTGTATTTTTTATCAGATTAAATGCCTACCATCTGTCTAATAATTATTAATAATACTTAGAGATTTAACTCCTACTTGTCTTGTGAAAATTGAATAAAATTTTCAATATAAATGTAATTTTTATGTGAGTTAGTTAATTGTTAATTAGTTGGATCTAAGATATTTAGTCCAACTAAAATAGTTCCTAGTTTAGTGTTTGGTTGAGAGATTTACTCAACTAAGTAATTGTGTGACAAGATAAAATTTCTATCTTCAACGAATAATTAATGTATTTATATGTGAAATTAATCCAATGTAAAATGTGTTTTTGATATAAAATCAGTTTCTAAAATTAATATAAGAGCTCTGGGTTAACAACCTTATAGGAGGGCCCACATAAACTTATTTTTAGGTTGTTAGAGTGGAGTCATTAGGATTGCATGTTTTTTAAGCCGCCACAAGGACAAGATCAAAGATCTACTATTGTAGAAAACACGTGAAATGAATTTTATGAGGCATCATTCATGCAAGAGATTGTGAGTAATTCACTCTTTGCAAATATGAACATACAATTTTCATCACAACACTATACATTGAACCATAGCATCTGCGAGTGTTGTAGTAATAGTCACTTTGGTGGGAAGACATATGACCAAGAATGACTCTTGTTGAATTATGTAGCTGTCGTAGGTTAACGGGATCAATTCGGGGTAGAGGAGGATTCAAAAAAAGTTTTAAGATGCCATCGATCATGATTGGAAGCCATACATATGCATCATGTTGTTTCAACATTTTTTTGAGCTTCTGGTTCGAGTATGAGATATTATGTGGCTATGTGGAGGATTTTGGAATTTTACTCCCAACCACCGCCATGAATAACAATGGCGTAACCCACATTTCAATTAATTTTGTGCAGAGAAGGACAACAACAGATCTAAGAGCTGGAGGCGTTTCATGTAAAAGATCAGAACAGAGTACCCACAGCCATCCTCTGCATTTATTTCTTACCTGCAACATTACTTATCTTTTTTCCTGTAGGCGCAGCCCACAACTTTTACATTTTAACTCTCAAGCCTTTTTCCAATGTTAAGTTAAATCTCCGCCGATGTGATATCGGCGGGACCCGCCTTATCCTTATCGCATGGACCAAACCTTGTTTTGCTTTCATGTCCTTTGTATTTTGCTTACCACACTTACCTTTTTTTACCGCATGCATACCGCACATCGCAAAATTTATCACTTATCGTTTAGCTTGCAACGTATGTTATGTTTCCACCGATGCGATATCGGTGGGACCCACAAACCTTATCGCACTTCTCAAGATTTCCCACTTACCTTTTAAAGTCGCCCGCAGTGCGCACTTTGCAAGTTTTACCTTTTACCTTCTACCCCCTGTTAGTTATGTTATTTGTTTTGCGATGCGATATCACTGTCGCATATTGCAATCACAATCTTTTAAGTTTACCATTGAACCGCCCGCAAGCTATGTTATTTTGGGTGTGATTCGATATGTGCCATGTCACTATTGCACATCCCAGCCTGCAACGTTTAATGGATAGCGCCATATGTTAAATTTTAATATCGTCAAAATGCGATAAGGCGCTAGATGCGATATGGTTTCAGAGCCGAAACTGATAAATTTTGAGATCCACTAGTCTGTGTGTTGAACACATTTTTACATGTTTTCCTGTGTAATTCAGAATATGGTCTGTGTGCTGATTAAATGTAGAAATGGGTCTTTTGACGGCCAAGGAAAAATGTTTGTTGAACATCCGTTCAACATTGAACAACATTGAATAGATTAGGTTTATAGGCTTCGGCCATTTTTGATATAAGCAATGTAATTTCATTATGTTTAGATAGAGTTGAATAGAAAAATGAATTTCATTCCTCTCCTATGTTGTATACTTCCTGTGTGTATGAATGTTTAATTTCCACAATTTGATGTAGTCTCTGTGTTGTGGGAAAACACATTTCCTCTATTTATTGTATTCAGAAATTACAAGATGGAATCATAGCAGGTTTAGGATCTCAGCAAAAGAACAAACTCTCTTTACTGAAGAAGCTATAAGAGTTGTTTGTAGAAGCAGAAGTCTCTAGCAGTGAGAAAGCTTTTAAAACAGTGAGAACGTTTCTCTTTTATACAGTCAAAAAGATTGTTTGTTCAACACAATCACGATGGCAGCAGCAGGCATAAGCATGACAAATCCCCAACTACCACAGTTTAATGGGAAGAACTTTGGTATTGGGCCATTACAATGAGGGCCCTGTTTTCTTCACAATATATATGGGAGTTGGTGGAACAAGGTTTCCAAGAACCAGCAGACACAACAACATTGGCTGCTTTGACAGCAGCATATAGAGACTTGTTGAGAGATAATAGGAAAATGTACTCCAAAGCCCTCTTCTATCTCTTTCAGGCAGTACATGAGAGTATTTTCCCAAGGATTGCACCAGCGAAAAATTCTAAGGAGGCGTGAGATATTCTCAAAATAGTCTATCAAGGCATGGAGAAGTTGAAGACAAAAAAATTACAAATGTTGAGGAGAGATTTTGAAACTCTCTGTATGAAAGAGTGTTGTCCAGGTAAATCACTTCTGTGGATAGAGGTGATCCCTTTAGCCCTAGGGTGGGTCTAGAAACTACAGGAACATACTAACATCTACCTTCCTATATTGTAAATGAAATTCAGAGAAAGGAAGATGACCTACCTTGTCTTGATGCTATGTTGTCGTCTTCCGTCGAAGCTTCTTGATCCGTTGCTCACCTCAAGCTCGATACATGTTGTTGCTAACATTTGATTACCTGTACAGACATTCAAGACACAACGACAAGCATAAAATCATGACAAACATAAAAAAACTACAATCTATCTAACTGATAAAGGAATGCTAGAAATCTCATTATAAATGTAAACCGGAGTGGAAGATAAACATCAGTTGCATTTTATTAAGATAAATACAAGGGGAGTTTACAACCAAGCCTTGATGTTGAGCCTCTCCTTTGGCAGGTATGTATCCAAGCGTGTTTGCAACACCCTCATACAAAAAGGTCCAAGATCTAACTATGTTCCCAACACACAAAAACAATCACACTCTGCACTATTCTCCTGAAGCTATAATTTATTGTCCTCTCTAGCTAACTCTAACTTTCTAACTCAGACTAAGGCAGTAGAGATGAAAGAGGTCTCCTTATATAACAATGGAGGAGGAGGCTATGGGCCTTCAAATAATGGAAAAAGAGCTTATCCTTTGGAGTAGTTCCTATTCTTGGGAACAAGAAGCCCAAAGGGGAATTCCTCGGCCATATCCTCAAAACAAGCTTCCAGCTCACTGTCTCGTGAAGCTTCCAGTCGCGTAAGCTTCCTTTCTATTTAAAAAAAATTTCCAAAAGAGGATCATCGTGGGTTCGACATTAAGACAGAGACCGATTAGCGTGGGTCTCAGTGAAAATCTCTGCTATCAGTGCGGGTCAGAAACTAAGACAAAGTGTCGACCTTGAAAACCAGGTTTTATAGGGATCTTACAGAAAAGTTGTAAAGGGAGATGATTTGGTAGACAAAGTGTGGTTCAGGGGTATGTATTCCATGCTTGGAAAGTACATAAGGGTCACTGTATGGGTCCTCCAGGATCAAGGAACGGGAAGTACATGGACAGTGACAAATTTCTATGTAACAAATGCCCCCTAAAGTATGAAGTCCGAACATGAGTGAGGGGTGAAATTCTTTACAAGTATGTGCAAGGAACTAGATGTTGCCATTGGGAGACCTACAAATCAATAATAGATACATATACATAACTGAAAACTCTGATGAAATTACATGAATCAAGGTATGGGTACAACCATCTGTAAAAAGAGACCATGGTATGGTCATAGCCATCCATCTGAGAAGGATCTCATATGGACTCATGGTATGGTCGCAACCATCCATATGAAAGAAACATGTATCCAATCATGGAAAAATGATATCGCCTCGCAACCTGGAATCTAGAGAATAAAATCTAGGGTCTTGCGCTTTTTCATGACCCGATCAAGTACAATTTCAAGCATGTGAATAAATGAGTTGAAGTCGAACATGTAGGAAAATCACCTGATTACCAGCCAATGATGAAAGCTATTAACAGGCGTGAGAGAAACCACCAATAATGATAATGGCTCTCAAGGTACAACTAGTACAATCCATGGAATGTGAACAGTGAGCTGGCATTGAACACCTGTGAAATCACTCAATCGAAGGCCAATGATGAGGACCCGTCGCCGAATGCAAAGAAATTTCCATTGAGGCATGCAAGCTCTAAGGTACCAGAAAGGAGTCTCTAGATCGACTTCCCGGATAATGAGCAGAAGTCGATAGGAAGCAATCCATCAAAGGAGGGTCATAATGAATCCCACATCATCAACATGAAACAGAGGATGTAATATGAGTATTAATCAATACTGAAACAGAGGATGAAGAAAGTACAAACTGTAGAAGGATTTTCTCTTGAACATATTGTCGACAGGACTCTGGAATTTGGCAGCATTTTACTTAAATAGGATTAGAGGTCATGTTAACAAGATTGGTAATCGAATGAGAGGCAAACATATTTCCAAAATCCATGGAGGAAAAGTGCCTGAGTGAAGATATCCCAACCCAACACGAAACAGATAAGTGTCATGTTCAAGAGTGACATACTGCCGACACAACTGACGATTAACTTCCATTTTCCCCCACCATTTCTAGCGAGTACCTCTTTATTTTTACACAAGCTTGAAGAGGATAGCATATGCTTATCTTATAAGTTTTTCCTTTAGAAAAATCCATCCTAGTACATTTTACGAGCCCTAGGAAGGAGGGCTCGGTTATGTCATGGTGACGGTTTTCGATGTCATGTAGATTTTAACGAGTCTGACAAAGGAAGAACTTGGCACACTTTCATTTTTAGAGAGTTTGAAAAGAAGTGGAAAAGGAAACTATAGTAGGTCCGTTTTCGTAAATAGTCCCTCATACCCGAAAAGGTAGAAAACAAAATATGAGAGAACCTCTTAGTCGCGATTGGCTAAGGTATTCCTTTTTCGTAAATAATTTGTCCCAGTCCGAAAAAGGAGTAAACGTATATTGGGAAGATATCGTTTTGCAGCCATTTAACGAGTTCAAAATGACAAGAGTCTTGACAATCTTTTCAATTTTTGAGAGTCAGAAAAGAGTTGAAGGTTGACTCCCCCTAGAGGAATGAGTGGCATTAAGGGTAACAACTAGTTCCAATGATGGTGGAACTACTCAGAACAAGTAAAGGTCAACAGGTTGGTTAACAAGACCACTCATTTCACCTCATGAATGGGTAAAATAATCAAGTGAATGCATATGATTGGCCAAGCAGATGGTGACGATGGAATGAGAAAACCAAGGTTCATCTTGCAAAACAGGTTGATAAATGGCAATCACGAGAGGTAAAATAAGAATGGTTTCATTTTTACACAAGCTTGAAACAGAAACAAACTATGCTTGAAATAAGTTTGCATGCCCCCAACATGTTGACTCAATTCGAGGTACATTCCCTCCAAGGTTTAGTCCATTCACTTGAGTAGACTAATGGTTACTAACAGGTGGATGGAATGAAGGTACAATTATGAGATCAGACGAAATACTTGACTTGGATTTCACGAGACCTAATCAAAGACTCGAATTGAAAAGGGAATCCGTTTCATTTTTTAATGAGTTTGACACAGTAAAATAACTATCCTCATGACCTAATTCATTTTGTAATGAGGTTGACATAGAAAATGAACTATCCTCAGAAGATATTGTTTCATTTTTTAAGGAGCTTGACACAAGAAAACGAACTATGCTCCAAACACCTTGTTTCATTTTTTAAGGAGCTTAACATAAGAAAATGAACTATGCTCCAATGACCTTGTTTAAGACACAGAAGAAGTCATGGCTTCCAAGAGGTGCTCATCCAATGGGAGAGAAACATTCAGGAAATCAGAATCCAATGCCCCCAGAACATGGTACACTACAGCACTATCACTGAATGCGGGCCTGGGACAGGTAGCCACATAATTGACATGTGATGGGGAGGAAACTACTGGCAGGTAAGGACCAAGAAGGGACGATGGTAGACCATATGTCACATCAAGACCAAAGAATGAAAGTGATCAATGGTCACGATTCGACCTTCATGTGGAAAACATATCACACGAAAGAGGGAAGAGACAAGCACACCCATGGCATAAGCATAGTCGCGCCCCAAGAGTAAATTAAAATCCAAGGGGCCTTGGACCACCATCACGTCTATATAGACGATTTTCCCTCCCAAATTAATAGGCAACTTTGGAAGGATCCCTAATGGTTGACTTGTTCCTCTGTTAAAATCCAATAGATTCTAAGTAACATGCACAAGCTGTGGAGAACCCAAAGCTTGCCATGTATTTGAAGACAGAATACTAACCGAGGAGCCTTCAACTACGCTTGTGCCCGGTACAACCATATTTCATGCCTGTACAATGATCTCAAAGGGCACGTAAGAAGGAAGACGATATCCCTTAAATCGAGTCCAATAAAAGGAAGCGACCAAACTACATGGAGGGGGTGCCATAGGAATCATAGGATTATCCCCCTGCATTATGGGAGTGGAAAGGCCATCCTCCTGAACTCCAGGAACGAGAGAAGGAGGATCAATTTTTGGAACTGTGGCAATGGGAGTCGGAGGATCATCCTCCTGGATCATGGAAATGGGAGGATCGCCCTCCGATCTTGGGGAATCATAGGAAACAAAAAGAACCTGACTAGGATAAGGCCCACTCTCGACGGAAAAGACTTGGTAACTGTAGGTGGAACCAGGTCGTCCTTCTTCTTAACCAATGATTGGTTGGAAATGGACTCGGGAGATTGACTTTCAGAGAGAGTGGAATTGACCGGAGAGGAATCTCGATAAATAACTTGATCAGCGAGCCGAGGAATCGAAGAAATACTCCGGTAACCAACAAGGAGGCAATACTCAGAAGCCAAAAGGGTATCCAATACTTTAGAGGCTTCATCCATATAAGGACAGAGGTGAATGGGATGGTTCCCTTCAAACAACCTACAGTGAAATTTGATCTTACCCTGTTTCTTATGAGTCTCATTATCTCTAGCTGAAGGCTCATCATCAGAATCATGCCCAAAGGCTGATGATGAAGGGAAAATCGAGCTAACAGACCACACTTCTAGTACCTTGGGAATACCAGGGAAATCACAAAGAAGGTGGTCATCCTCACACAGCTTGCAAGGGAATTTGACTCTGTGAGATGAAGTGGGAGGTTTCTCGATATTAGCTGCATGGGTAGCAATAGTTTCTGATTTACCCCCTAGCTTATTTCCCTTCTTCTTCTTCGACTTCTTCTTCTTAGCCACCCGGTTACTAGAATCCAGACTTACACCAGGTGAAGAGGAAGAACGAGGTGAATAAATAGGCGAAGAAGGTGAGGGGTAAACTTTAAAATCAACATGATGTTGTTTAGGTGAAGGAGATGGTTGAACAGAGGTTGGGACACTCGGGACCACCGAGGTCGAAAATAACCATACGGGAAAACCAACAGTTAACTTAGGAAGGGACAATGTTGCCATATAAGGAGCACTAACATTCCCAAAAGAAGGAAAAGGAATAGGATTCCCTTCGGAGGGGATTCCTTGGTTTGTAAACTCCACAAATGTTTCCATTGGAAACAACCCTCAAAAAATCACTAAGGAATATAACTTTAACTAGGAATATTTCGTGGGAAGTTTAATTTTAAGACACTGAAACAAAAATCTGCCTTTTCGTATTTTAAGAGTCAAGAAAAGGACAAAAGGTGACTCTAGTGGCTTTCAGTTTGAACGAGTGTGAAAGGACAAGTGCTTGATGATCTTTTCAATTTTAGAGAGTCACGAAAGACCAAAATGACTACTCAGGTAATCTAAGCAGGACGGTGTACCAAGTTTCTGTGAACTGCAATATACACCTTGGTGATCAAATGAAAGAGAAATGACCAAGGACTTAACGTATGTGCAGGCAGTCTCCCTGAATGATGTGTTCAATGTATCACAGTTACAGGGTGGCAGACTCAGCTTCCTATGGATAAAGGATTGCAACCTATTAGGGTCTCCCTTTATATACTTGACGGTACGGGGAGCACAAGTCCATGTTAGCACTATCTACTGCCAGATGGCAAACGACAACTACTAGGTTTAATGACGCCAGAACACGTCACTAGCCTAGACCTCTAAATATGTGCGTTAAGTTTCAATGCTTCCTTAGGTTAATTGAATAAATTTTAACAGTTGATCTGGAATTATGTCTCAATTCCAAGGCCCTACCATTGTCATCAGAGAACTTCTATATGCAAATATATGAGAAACTAAACCTTTCAAATCGATGAATGCTATCTAGTTAAGGGAAGAGTCTCAAAAAATGATGCAACAAATAGTAATACTGCAAACGAAGCTTTTGCCTAACTATATGACTTTCACTATTCAAAATTAATCTAAAGCATTCAACGATGTGAATTATGCAATGTAATCTATGCAAAATACTCTTTTTGAAAACTATGCAATCGTAATCTATGCACAATTTCCTTTTTTTTTTTGAATGAATAAGAATGCACTCAATACATTTTTAAATGAAATGGGAATCTACTTAATGCAAGCTTTAAATGAAAAAGAATTCACTCAATGTGACCTTTAGTTTCCAATCATTAAACAACGTAATCTAAGTTCAATGATAAATTTCAAACATGACTTTTCAATGCAACTTGATCTAATGCATTTTAACAAAAATCAAACATTGAGATGAAAACTAAATGAACGCAAATCTGCTTAATGCAAAAGGGATGAAACAAACATTAAGAATACAATAATGTTTTGAACACTTTGTAACAAAATTTCTCAAAAGGCTACAGGACATATGAGTTCAAGCACGAAGAGGACTTCCAAAGTGTGAGCTCAAAAAAAGGAATTCATTCCTTTTTACATCAGGAAATCAGAAGAATCTTCAGTTGAGCAATGAGAAATGTAATCTATGCTCACAAGAGAACAAACAAACCAAATGAACTTGAGAGACACTTGAGACTTGAACGCTTAATCAACCAAAAAACAAAAGGTAATAAACTAGAGATGACTCACCAAGGAAGGAAACTGACTCAATCAGCAAGACAATGTCTTGTAAAGCAGGAAACTAAGCAATTGATGCACGATCCTAGAAAAACTAGGATGTAAGGATGCACATCCCAAAAAACAACCAAAAACCAAGCCAATGAGTCAATAAAACCAACTTGAGTGAAGGGGAGAAAATGTAAATCATACAGAGAAAAAGACCAGAAGGGAAAGACACACTGGTGAAAGAGTTAGGGAAAAAATATTAATTTTTCACACATGCTGGAATTGGCACGACTTTAGGGGCTGAAACTAGCGCCAAAGGCCCATTGGCGTGGCTTGCTTACTGACAAATAACATCAATTGGCATGACTGTTAGACAAATAAAAGTGCCAATGCCTCAAAAAGAAAAAAAAAAACAAAGAATTTCTCCTAACCAAGGCCAGACTCACCACTTCAAGCAAAAACTAAGAGATTGTAATTGATGAAAAACATAGTAACAATAGAGAAATGGTGTTCGACTAAACTCGATGAATGAATAGGACCTCAAAGAATGATAAACTGAAAGGAAATTCCCCTGTGGAGTCACCAATTTGTTGTCTAGGTAAATCCCCTCTGCGGACAGAGGCAATCCCTCTAGCCCTAGGGTGGGTCTAGCAACTACGGGACCATACTAACATCTACCTTCCTAGATTGTAAATGAAATTTAGAGCAAGGAAGATGACCTACCTTGTGCTGATGCTATGTTTTCATCTTCCGTCGAAGCTTCTTGATCTTTCAATCACCTCAAGCTTGATACGCACTGTTCCCAACTTTCGATTACCTGTACAGACAGTCAAGACACCACGACAAGTGTAAAATCATGACAAACATAAAACAATTACAATCTATCATTGATCAAGGAATGCTAGAAATACCATTATAAATGTAAACAAGAGTGGAAGATAAACATCAGTTTCATTTTATTATGATAAAGACAATGGGAGTTTATAACCAAGCCTTGATGTTGAGGCTCTCCTTCGGCAGGTCTGTATCCAAGCACATTTTCAACACCCTCATACACAAAGGTCCAAGATCTCACTATGTTCCCAACACACAAAAACAATCACACTCTGCACTATTTTCCTGAAGCTATAACTGCTTCTCCTCTCTAGCTAACTCTAACTTTCTAACTTATACTAAGGCAGCAAAGATGAAAGAGGTATCGTTATATAACAATAGAGGAGGAGGTTATGGGCCCTCAAATAATGGGCAAAGAGCTTATCCTTTGGAGTAGTTCCTATTTCTTGGGAACAAGTAGCCCAAAGGGGAATTCCTCGGCCATATCCTCAAAACAAAATTCCAGCTCGCCGCCTTGCGAAGCTTCTTGTCGCGAAAGATTCCTTTATATTTAAAAAACTTTCCAAAAGAGGATTGGCGCGGCTCTGAAATTAAGACAGAGCACTGATCGGTACGGGTCTCAGTGCAAATATCTGCTATCGGCATGAGTTTGACATTGAGACAAAGCGCCGACCTTGAAATCTAGTTTTTTATAGGGATCTTCTAGAAACGTTGTAAAGGGAGATGATTTGGCAAACAAAGTGTGGTTCAGGGGTATGTATTCCATGTTTGGAAAGTACACAAGGGTCACTGTATGGGTCCTCCAGGATCAAGGAATGGGGAGTACAAGGATAGTGACAAATTGCTGTGTAACAAAGAGTCTGATAACATAGACTCATTCTTCACTCATGTGATTGGGTTGGTTACCCAGATAAGGTCTCATGGAGAGACACTTGAGGAAAGAAGAATAGTGGAGAAAATATTGAGAAGTCTACCCTCAAGATTTGATGCCACAATAGTAGTAGTAGAAGAGACAAAGGATCTCTCACAATTTTTAGTGGATGAGCTTCATGCATCCCTGATGTCTCATGAACATAGACTGAACATAACAACGAACTCCTCATTGGAGCATGCTTTCAAGACACAAATGTCTTTTGGTCGAGGTAGAGATCAAGAAGATCAAACTACCAAGGAAAAGGAAGAAGCCCACAGACAAGTGGAAGAAACAACCCTACAAGCACAAGTGGAAGGGGCAACAACCAGAATCAAAGTGAAGGCTCAAGACAGAGTCAAGCACAAGGAAAAAGGTGTGATAAATCCAAATTCCAATGTCATTATTGTAAAAAGTATGGGCATTATGCCAATGAATGTAGAAAGAAACAAAATGACATGAATAATAGGAAAAATGTTAATTTTGCAAAAGAAAGTCAGAACCAGAGTAATGTGCTTCTAACTTGTAATGTAGCACAAGAAAAACATGAAGATCTATGGTTCTTAGACTCAGGATGTAGTAACCACATGACTAGAAACATAGGAATTTTTTCCAATCTGGATGAAAATGTGAAGTCTGAAGTGACAGCAGGGACTGAAAGCAAAGTCTTTGTCATGGGAAAAGGAAGAGTATCAATACTCACAAGGAAGGGAGAAAAGAAATTTGTGCCAAATATCTATTATGTACCTGGCCTGAAATGTAACCTTCTAAGCATTGGACAGCTCGTGAACAAGGGCTATAATGTGTTTTTAAAAAATATTGTGTGTAAAATCATGGACATACCTCCAAGTAAAAGGGTCATTGCAGAAGTGCATATGAAAAAGAATAGGATGTTTCCTCTCAAGCTCAAAATAGACTTGAAGGAAGGAGGTGTGGTAGCAACAGTCACACAAGATGTCTTCCAATAAGAAGTGAAAGACGAAAAATGGTTATGGAATTTGAGATTTGGACATCTCAACTTTGGAGGTTTTAACCTCCTGCATAAGAAAGGGATGGTAAAAGGATTACCACTCATTGAGAAACCAGACAGCCTATGTGAAGGCTGCATCTTGGTAAAAAAACATAGAGAATCATTCCCATCAGGGAAGAGTATAAGGGCAAAGGCACCCTTAGAGATTGTGCACTCAGATTTGAGTGGACCAATGCAAACAACATCTTTAGCTAGCAATAATTATGTCTTGACATTTATAGATGATTATACAATAAATACATGGGTTCCTTTCTTGAAACAAAAGAGTGAAGTATTTGGCCAATTCTACCACTTCAAAGCTCTTGTTGAGAAGTAGAGTGGGCACTACATAAAAGTGTTGAAAACTGACAGAGGTAGAGAATATATCTCCAAATATTTCCTACATTTATGCAGGGAGAATGGCATACACAAGTAGTTTACCACAAGGTACACACCACAACAAAATGGTGTTGCAGAAAGGAAGAACAGGACCATCATGGACATGGTCAGAAGTATGTTAAAAGAAAAAAACTTGCCAAATGAGTATTGGGCTGAAGCTGTCAATTGTGCAGCGTATATCTTGAATAGATTCCCAACCAAAGATGTTATGAATAGGGTTCCTGAAGAAGAATGGAGTGGAACAAAGTAGTTTGTCACTCACATGTAAGTATTTAGATGTGTGGCATATGCACATGTCCCAAATAAATTAAGAAAGAAGTTGGGTAGTTTTGTTTATAGACCACATTGTTCACATTTAAAAAAAAAATTGTTATTAATGTATTTTTATATATGTTTAGTTAAATTAATAGATGAAATGGTCTTTTTTACAACATTTTTCCTAGTTAATTTTGTTGAAAATTAAATGCATATTTTAAAAAATTATAATTTTAAGTTGTTTAATTCGCAAAGATAGAGTGTATCTTGGATTTTCAAGGTGTTGAGTCCATTTGTACATTCAAAAGTATTTTTTAAATGAATGGAAATGGCAATCTCGTTAGAAATTATATTACGAGATTAAAAACCAAAAATCTATTTCCTCTATTAGTTAAAATATGGTAGATAATAGATATATGTGGTTTTTATTTAACATTTCATATTAAAATATTTTATTTATAATCCACAGTCAATTTTTTTTTGCTATTAATAATATTTTTTAAATATGGTATCTTAATTTTATATGAAGGGTTACATGAATTATTTATATTAGGAAATAATCAAATTTTACTATGACCAACACACATTGATTATAACTTTCCCTATCTATCTATAATACATGGATATTTAAATAATTTATCTATATCCTATACAAAAATATACATCATTTTCACATTGAAAAGTAAAAATATAAAGTTGGTTTGTTTGTTTTTTTTTTCTTTTTTGTTTATAAGTTGATATCAACAACAAATTAACCATAGTGGGAGAATGACTATCATAGTTACAGAAAGACTACTGATGTTTTGTAATACTTTTAAATAAAACTAGCCAAATATAAGCAAATTGACAACTAACCAATTATAAAGTTGGTCGAGTGAGATCTCATAGCTGATAGTTTACACGTTTACCATCCATAAAATGTCTAAACTTACTCCAAAATTTCATTAGTTTTATTATAAGTAAAAATAAAAAATAATATATTTATCAATAATAAAATTAAAAATCATATTAAATTATCAAACCATATATATATATATATATTTTTTTTTCACACAGAAAAAATTCGTAACTTTTCTATTAAAGATCAGTTACATGTTACAAAAGCTGGTAGTATAAACTACTGTTCAGTTATAAAACTATTTCAAGCTGCCACAAGTCAAAACTGCAGGCAATCACAGTCCCAAAAACCATGAAACATCAGTGATGAAACTAGTGTCCACATAGTAAGTTCGGTGCATAACTTATTAACTCCTGTAAGACCAAAATATAAATATAAAGTACATATACATGCCGAATATAAATAGGGGAAAGTAGAACAAAATCTCCCAGAAGACAGCTGTAATACTAAACATCCAGACCAGCAGGAGCCTCCTCGATAAAAGGCTGATGATAATATCTATAGATCTGTCCATCAGTGTGTTCTGTGATGTGCCAGGTACCCCAGGTCAGCTCCGAAGCTTCTTTGGACAGTTGATTTGCCACTTTGTTCCGAGACCTGTAAATATGAGTCACTGTGATGGAGTCAAAAAGTGTTTTGAGATGGTGTACCTCCTGCAGCAGTGCAGACAGTGTGTGCGAGTGACAATGAGATAGGTTGTTGAACCACTTGGTCACAAGTTGAGAATCGCCAAAGATCTGGATGGAGTCACAGTGAATGTCCCGAGCAAAGATAAGAAGGAGTCTGAGGCTTTGCAGTTCGGCATAGTTGTTAGTACCTGGTCCTAAACCCATTCTGATGTTATAGTAGTGTTGGTCGTTCAGATAAAGAGATGCGCCCCCACCACACCCATGGGCGTTGGACGCACCGTCAAAGTAAGCCCACGCCCTGCTGTGATCAATAGATTCAGGGGTCTCATGGGAGGGCTTGCTGCGAATACATTCCTCGAGAATGAGCCGAAAAATGGCAAGAGATGCAGCACAAATCCAATCACAGTCAATAGGAATATCATTGAAAATCTGTTTGTTCCGTCCAATCCATATTTCCCAACCCACTATTAAAGGGAGGTTGTGGAATTTTGGACTGTGGGCAGAGTGCTGCCACCAATTTGTCCAGGCCTCTATTAATGTAGCGCCCTGCCAATTAAATCTGCAACCCAATTCTGTGATGACCCATGACCAAATGTTATGAATGATGTTGCATTGCAGAAATAAATGGAGAGTGTCCTCACAGTCTTTCAGACAGTAACAGCATCTGGATGCCCCGTGATACGCCCTTCTGTGTAGAAATTCCATGGTAGGAACACTGTGTCTAAGAATACACCAGAACAGAATTCTGTGCTTTTGCGGGGATTTCAGTTTCCAGATAATACTCCACCACCAGTCCTTTATAGGGGGTTCCCTGTGCTTGATAAGTTCGAGATAACCCAACTTTGGAGCATAATGACCATTTTTTGAGACAGCCCAGATTAAATTGTCCTCTTGGTCTGAGATGCAGATGTTGGATGCTTTTAGAGCCCACATATATTGTTGCTAGACTCGAGTGCCCTCCTGAGGGATCCTAAGGTCACCCGCCTGTAGCCAGGCTTGACCCCGCCATGAAGAGTGTACCCTATCCACAATCTATGCCAGATAAAAGATGTTTATGTGGGCAAGGTGCTCAATGATAAACACCGGAAGTTTATGGTATTCCCCACTCCCCGACCAGGAATCAGTGCCAATGCGCACCTTAGCTCCCGAACCAATTTGCCAAGAAAGACCATTCTGTAGGATGTGTGCTGCCTTAGTGATAGCCCTCCATATGATAGATGCCCCCGATTTCAGTGTGATGCTGCCATGGATCCACTCAAGTGGACTTTGGGGTCAGATATATTTAGCAACCATGACCTCTTTCGATAGGCCCTGTCCTGTGATTAAGTGCCAGCCCATCTTAGCCGCAAGGGCCCGAGAGAATAGGTGAAGATCCTTTAACCCCCAGCCACCCCACTGTTTGGGAAAATTTATGCGATCCCATGCAATCCAGGCAAAAGTGGATGCCTTACCTTGGTTGTGCCAAAGGAATTGTCTGCAGATGCATTTTATCTGATTAGTAATACCAATCGGTATCCAGGCTAGGGTCATCCAATAGACCAGAATGGCCTCCAGCACAGATTTTATGAGGATAAGTCTACCTGCCCTAGATAACCATCGATTATACCAGACATTTATTCTGCGCTCAATCTTAGCTATGATCCAGTTCCAGTCCTTGATCTTATAATCGTTTGGTTTGATGTGATACCCCAAATATTTGAGATCGCCATTGATATCAATGTAGACATAGTCAAATAGATTTCTAGAGGTGTCTTGTTCCTGTCTCGTGCAGCCCGTCATGATGATAGAGGATTTAGTGCTATTCAGTGCCATACCGGTAGCCCTGCAAAACCAAGTCAGGAGCAGATCAAAATGAACAAAGTCTTGTCTAGTGCCATTTTGGAATATAAGTACATCATCCACAAATAAAAGGTGAGTGAGATATAAATTATCATTGATCCGGAGCCCCTGTAGTAATCCCCTTTCTTTAGCATTATTGATAAGCACAGAGAGGCCCTCCATGACGAGGACAAATAGTAATGGTGAAAGGGGACAGCCCTGACAGAGACCCCGCCCCGCGTGGAAGAAGTCAGATGCAGTACCATTGATCAGTATGCTGAAGGTAGCGTGACAGATGCAGCCCATAATCCAGTTTATAAATGTATGAGGGAAACCTGAGTGGATGAGGATGAGGTGAAGGTAATTCCAGTCAACTTGATCAAATGCTTTAGTGAGATCAATCTTGAGAATAGTCGATTTCAGTCTCAGATTTTTGATAGCGTGAAGGGCCTCCTGGGCTGTACCAATGGCCTCATGAATTTGCCTATGATTCAGAAAAGAAAATTGTTCCTTTTCAATATGAGTGGACAGGAAAGGCTTGATGTGGTTTGCAATGATTTTGGATATGATCTTGTAGATACAGTTACATAGCGAAATGGGCCTGAACTCATTGAAGCTGGTTGGTTTGTCTGATTTAGGAATAAGAGCAATAAAAGTGGTGTTGAATCCATCATAAATCCTGCCCCACACCCTGCTATCTTCAATCATAGCCAGAAGGTCTGCTGATATGAGATCGAAGAAGTGGATGAAAAACTCAATGGACCAGCCATCAGGCCCTGGGCTTTTGCCCCGCTTGAACCATTTCAAAACACCCTCAAGTTCACCTAGGGTGACCGGGGCATTGAGATCCTCCTTCTGCTCCTGTTCAACGAATAGTTTAAAGTTCTAAGTAATGTGCAGGATGTCTGGGAGATTTATAATTGTAGGTTCCCAATACAGATTAGAGAAGTGTCTAGTACCCAGCTCAGATAGTTGTGCTTGCGTTTTCGCAGTAAAGCCATTTCGATCGGACAGTTCCCAGATGGTGTTAGCAGCCTTGCAGCCATTTGCATGCTGCTGAAAAAATTTAGTGTTTTCGTCACCGGCCTGCAACCAAATAGCCCGACTTTTAAGCCTCCAATCTTCCTCTTTCTGTCTCAGCAGTTTGGCCTTTTCGGTCTCAAGTGCAAAAAGTTGTGCCCTGGCTTCCTCATTACTATAGCCCAACAGATCACCCCTATTGAGAGAGCCAATTTTTTCCTCAATGCTATGCAGTGCTTCCCTTTCCTGTTTCTTTTTATTCCTAACCCACTGAATGGTAAGGTTCTTTATGCGAATAAGATTTTCATTGATAGCCCTGCCAGGGTCACAGCCCATCGAAGGTCTAATGTGCTGCCAGGCCCGAGTGACCAACTAGTTATAATCAGGATCTCGCAACCATCTGGAGTTGAATTTGAAAGGGGGTCGAGCTCTATTTGGTCCACATTCGAACTCCAGGTAGATGGGCGAGTGATCAGATTTACCTCCTGATCCCACCCATTGTCGTGCATGAGACAAAACAGGAAGGAGGGTCTGTTTAATGAGGAATCTGTCAAGTCTGCGAGCCAAAGCACCGCTTCCAGTCCTCCTATTCCTCGAGGTAGGTTGTATCTTGGTTGTCTGAATGTCAACGAGATGAGAGGCACCGAGTTTTGAGTTAAAAAACTCAGCCAATGGATCTGGGATGGCCTGGGGACCCCAAGATTCAGCAATGCCCAATGAAAAGTTCAAATCACCGCCCAAAATGAGATGGGGGACCGTCATGAGTGAACAGGACAAGAGGGAGTGCCATAAACTCTCTCTGTCAGAGCAGGGTCCATAAACATTAACCAGGGTAAACTCAATCTCATAGCTACCAAAAAGAACATTCATCGCAAGAACACCTGGCCGGCCCCAGCAGTTTATCATCCGAGTAGTTTTATTGTTGATGCCAAGAGCACAACCACCAGATCTACCACGAGCATCAAGTGTAATGAAGGTCCAATCAGGAAGAAAGGAAGTTAGAGTAGCAATCACCTCCAACCCCACCCCAAGCGTTTCTTGCAGGAATAGAATGTCAAGGGGCTTTTGTGCCAACAGGTCTCTGAGGGCCAATCTCTTATCGGGGTTGGCCAGTCCCCTGGAATTGAAGGAGAGACATATCATGATGAAATAGTCATCAAGGGTCGTCTTGCTCTAAGGACCCGCATGAGAGAAGATTTCGTACCAGCTTCCACTTCAAATTTAGCTCATTTGATGGCTTTCGCTAAGGCAGAAGATCTGCCTCGAGTTTTGGAGGGTAAACTACCCTGATCCGGCCCAATACCGAAAGTCTCACCAGATTGAGGGTTGGATAGGGATCTAAGAAAGTAATTGTGCCTTGAGGAGTGAGTATCCGAAGAGGAGACAAAATGGCCAGGGGTGGGCTCTACTGATGAATGATGGATGATAGGGGAGAAGGAAGGAGAGGCCAAAGCAATGGTGCAACATACTGAGGGGAGGTTTAAAGATTTATGAGGCTCACTCGATGAGATGCAAGGTAAGGTGATGGCAGATGACAAATAATGTTCAATAGCAGATACATTAAACGGCAAAGTAATGGATGAAGATATATCTGCAAAATTAGAAGACAAGGGGCCAGAGAGAGCAATACCCGGTATGGAGAGATCATGTTGGGAAGGCACCGACGAGATCTGTGGCCGGGACCTGGGATGCGTGGTAGTCTAGGTAGGCAAAGCCGTTGTCTGCGACCCAACATCACCAGGGAGATCAGGGCCCCTCGCCTGCACACCCGCAACGTCCGACAAGCTGCTGGGATCCGGCTCAGTTTGTGTGCCAATGGAGCAGGTTTTCTTTACAACCATCCTGCCAGCCCCCTTCCTTGGACAATCTTTATACAAATAACCCACCTCATGACATTTCCTACAGCGAAAGGGCACGCCCTCATAGTCTAGAGGTTGCTGCCACATCATCCCATCAAACATCATATTAAAATTCTGATATAGACCATCCCTAGTGTCGAGAAAGATCAGGATACGAGCCACTGCTCTGCTACCAGTGGACAGATAGGAACGATCATGATCCAGGTAAAGGCCGAAGTGCCCCCCTATGTTCCGAAGTGCCGTCTCGTTCCAAAATTGCAGCGGTAGGCCAGGCAACCGCATCCAGATGGGACCGGCACCTGCATTCTCTTTTTTGGGGTCAAATAGGGGCACCCATCGCTTGAGATAGACAGGTTGCAGTTCAAGGTGCCAGAATTGCTTGAGAGCCCAATCAGAATGTTCAGGGCAAGCAAAGGTGAGAGAGAACCAGCCTTTGGTCATGACCCCAACCACCGGGAGAGAGTTAAGGGACTCACTCCAGATCTCCCTAGTCCACCGCTGAAGGCGCGTCGCAGAATATTTCCGGCCACGGATCTTCCCAACCAGGGTTTTGGCAGCAATGTTGCTCCAATCTTCCATGCCACTCTCACTTCCAAAAATTGTGTGGTAATCTAACTTATTTTTCGTGACCCTGTGTGGCTTTCTGACCTTACTAACCCCCAGTTCCGGCTCAACAATGGCTTCAGATTCAGACGAGGTACTAATCTTCTCCTGGCTGGTTAAGTGCTCTAGAATGTTGGTGAAGACCCCAGAGGCCGCCAAAGGTACAAAGAGCTCCGAACAGTTTTGAGCTACACCATCAATATCAGTAGGGCTGTGTGAGTTATCGCCAAGTGGGTGAATGCTTTCAGTATGCTGATGAGACAAATAGCGGGATGTGTCTCTGATTTCGTGAAAGACCGCCTCCGAGAAAAGCACAGAACTTTCGATGGCAGCACTTGTCAGGGTGTCCTGTTCAGCCTGTGTGAAAGCCCATAAACCAATATCCGCTTCCGAGGGCGAGCCAAAAGCTAAATGCGATAGGTCCCCCATGGGTGAGATGCTCCCATCCACGGTGGAATGTGTGGGCTGAGTGGGCAAAGCCACCCCCGGTAATGGGTCCAAGTCAGACATCACATCCACCTCATCATGTGATTCCATCCCCCAAATATCGACCCCCTCTAGAGGATCCGCCGAATAGTCCACCCAGGAAGTTTGTAAAGAATATCTCAATAAGCAGGTTGCTTTTCATTGAAACATTATTTATATAACAAAACACATTGCTTCTTTGCAAAAGAGAATATCAGATCATGATGCTTCTTTTGCAAGAATAATATTAAATTTTAAAGAATTTATTCTTAAAATTTTGCACAAGGAGAATCTTAAATTTTGAAAAAATAATTCTTTCGGTAAAATAAACATAAGGATTTTGCAAAATAAATCCAAAGTTTTGGAGAAAGCAATAAGAATCTTAAATTTTGAAAAATTAGTTCTCTACACAAAATAAACATAAATATTTTGCAAAATAAATCCAAAGTTTTAGCGAAAGCAAGAAAGAATTGCATTTACGGGAGGATCTCAAATCCTAACGAAGCACGTTGCTTTTTTTTGCGCAGAGGCAATAGCAGCATTAACCTTAAAATTGTGTAAAAAGAAAACCAAGAAGAACATCAACAAAGGGTAAATATAAAATATTTTCAGTACAAATCTAAATTGGAGGATAAAGAATAGCACATGGTGATATTGCCATAAGACAGTGACAACCAATGGAAATGTTGACCGATATTTGTGATCGTACACGCCTACTCTCTAGAAATGCCTGAGAATGGGATTTAAGTAAAAGGTTGATATTGTGACATGTGTGGAATTGTAGTTGGTTAAGATAGGCTCTTGGCTCAAGTTAAAGATTTTATTAATTTTATAAGTAGATAGAGTAAAAGTTGATATTATGAGTTGTTTTATGGAAGTAGATATGTAGTTTTCTCAAGTCTTTGGTTCAACTTATATGAAGAGAGGTTAAATGTTAGAGTTATTTATAAATTAAGAAAATTACATAAAGGAGGTTGAAGTATGGTTTTTTGTAATTTCGTTGAAAATATATTTTTTATTAATTTAATGAGAAAATCTATTTTCCCCAAAAAAAAATTAAATTATTTTAAATTTAAATGTAAAAAATTGTTTACAAAGTTGAAATGCTATATTATGTGTATTATAGGTCATTTAAAAAAAAAAATTATTCCATGATCACACATAATATAACTAACTATTTCAGCATAGCTTACAAATTATATGTAGGTTATTATCATCAATCTAATTCCTACAGTGTCGACATTGAAATAAACAAAAACAGTCTCATATAAAACATTAAGGGTTGAAAAGGTGTTCAATCTTTGATAATTTGTGGGCCACATTATAGTTGGGGAAACTATTATGTCTTAATTGTCAAATTCATTGGGGCTAGCCATCACTATTTGCTAAGACAAGTTGACACGTCACCATTATCCAAGGAAAACCACACCATAGTGGAAATGAATTCAGCACCATAAAAAATCGGGGTAGCCAAAATATTGAAGCTCGATAAATCAAAATTCCAAAAATTTCATTAAGATTTTTACCAAAATCAAACACCAATTTTCATGGTTTTACATCTCATTAGCTTAAATAAATTAATTATTCTTTTATAAATAAAAGAAAATAAAATGGAAAGCGTTTATATAATTATTAATTAGGCATGGTGAGAATCTCAAAGGTGATGATGGGTAGAAGTTAAGTAAGAGCTGGACTCCAGTTCTAACCAGGTAAAAATTTTGTTTTATTATTATTATTATTATTATTTTACTTCCCTAAATAATATAAATAAATAATTTTCATAAAATTTTACCCTTCACTAATTCCTATAATTTTTAAATAAATTATTATTTATTTAACTTAATTAATGCAATTTTTAAAAATTTGTTTTTCTATTATATTAATTAATTTTTTTTTATAATTAATTAATTTATTAATTAATATTAATTTTAAACTATAAAAAGTTTTAATAACTAACTTTCTAAAAGCTAATTTTAACAAAAAATTATTTTATAATTAATTGATTTAGATATCATTTTGGAATAGTCCACTTAGCACTCATTGCATCGGGTGGGTGATGCTCACAGGGGTGAAGAAGTGAGATTGAAACTAGTGAAATTAATCACATAGGGTCAATCATCACTTCCGGGGCTTGCAGCCGCCATCCCAAAACTCTTCTGGCGTGAAGTTTTTACCCACAATCAAACCCACTTAGCTTGCTACCCCATTTGCAAAACCTTAGCAAGTATTGTGCCTCATGAACCATTCAAGTAGATATCCCTTTACTCTTTGTATATAAGTATGAGGGTTTTTCCGCAGTGCAATATATTAGATATCATTTTTGGGATTCAACTGCGTTATGTAAGTCACTGATCTATGACCATTTCCATAAGAGGTAGTCGTAACCGACTAATTTTTCATGATTTTTGAATAATCCACTCAGCACTCATTGCATCGGGTGATGCTCACAGGGGTGAAGAAGTGAGGTCGTAACTGACTAATTTCTCATGATTTTTGAATAATCCACTTAGCACTCATTGTATCGAGTGATGCTCACAGGGGTGAAGAAGTGAGGTCGTAACTGACTAATTTCTCATGATTTTTGAATAATCCACTTAACACTCATTGTATTGAGTGATGCGCACAGGGGTGAAGAAGTGAGATTGAAACTAGTGAAATTAATCACATAGCGTCAATCATCACTTCCGAGGCTTGCACCCGGTAACCAAGACTTCCCAGGAGGTCACCCATCCCAGAGCTCCTTTGGCTCAAGCGTGCTTAACTGTGGAGTTTTTCCCCACAATCAAGCCCACTTAGCTTGCTACCCCATTTGTAAAACCTTAGCAAGTATTGTGCCTCATGAACCATTCAAGTAGAGATCCCTTTACTCTTTGTATATAAGTATGAGGGTTTTTCCGCAGTGCATTATATTATATATCATTTTTGGGATTCCACTGCATTATGTAAGTCATTAATCTATGACCATTCCATGAGAGATAGTCGTAACTGACTAATTTCCCATGATTTTTGAATAAGTGAAATTGAAACTAGTGAAATTAATCACATTGTGTCAATCATCACTTCCGGGGCTTGCACCCGGTAACCAAGACTTATGGGAAAGTCACCCATCTCAAACGCGCTTAATGTAGAGTTTTTCCCCACAATCAAGCCCACTTAAAAAAAGTTAATAACTAATTTTCTAATAATTAGTTTCTAACAAATTTTAAAGCATCCAACAAATTTTAATAATGTAATTAATCTAAAAACATTCATCTACATTATGAATCACAAAGATCTAAAAATTTAACAATGATAAAAAGAATTACACTCAACCCCACTCGCAGAAATCTGACAATGATCAAAAGAGTTACACTCAACCCCACTCGCAAATAAAGCCCACTCGTTGGTTCGGTGCGGAATGTGGTTGTGCATTTCTGTCCGTGACAGTAACAATCAACATCGTCATATCTATGAGTCGGCTGTCTTTTTCAGGGGTCTATCTTGCAATAAGCAAATGTTCAAATTTCCGTGCGATTTCCACCACCAACTCAACACACTAACAAATTTAACACTCAACCCCACTCGCAAATAAAGCCCACTCGTCGGTTCGGTGCGGAATGTGGTTGTGCATTTCTGTCAGTGACAGTAACAATCAACATCGTCATATTTATGAATCGCCTGTCTTTCTTAGGGGTCTATCTTGCAATAACTAAATGTTCAAATTTCTGTGCGATTTCCACCACCAACTCAACACACTAACAAATTTACGAAAACTCTACGCGCCTCAAAATGTGTAACGTGTCGTCTACCGAATATCTAAACTCAACCTCATCTCAACTGCTCCGCTCTCCGTGTAGTGTTTGACCCGCAGCCGCCCTCACGTCGGGTCTTCTCGTTGATCTGGAACCAGTCCAATTAAATGGCCTCCATCCCTTCTATTTTCCTCCTTTAATTTCGGATTTTTCACCACAGATAATCTCATTCTTTGTCACAGGATTCTGTAACCTGCATGATGAGGTCCAACAAAATGCTTCAGCTACTGGTGCTGTCACTTACTCTCGTCTCCTGCGCCAGAGCAGCGGATCAGGGCCTTGTGTTCGCTCATTACTTGCTCTATGCGGAAGACACAGTAGAAACACTTAAAACAGAGATAGAGGTCGCTCAGAGCAAAGGCATCGACGCTTTTGCTCTCAACAGCAATGTCGCAGACGCCATTTACCAGGCCGCCAAGGAGGTCGGCTCCGACTTCAAGCTCTTCTTCTCCGCCGACATCCAGAGTGACTCCAATGGCAACCTCAGCCCCGCTAACATTACCGAGATGATGACAAGATAGAGAAACCACTCCAACCAGCTCACATTTTGAGGAAAGCAATTCTTCACTTCCTGGGTGGCCAAGGAAGACTCGTGGTGGAAACAGGGTTGGAATTTGGATTTCTCTTTGCCCGTCATATAATATTTTTTTGACGTTTTGGGTCATTATACTTTCCGTCAAAAAACGTTATCTTTAAAATTATAATAATAAAAAATTAAAATTCAAAATGTTTAGACTATGCTTTTAGTCATATGACTTTAGCGAGTCATATGACTCTAGCGTAGCGAGTCATATGACTCTAGCGAATTAACCCAAATGTCCTTTCAAGCTACCACTCCATCAACTTCTAGTCTAAATATTGATGAAAGAATGGACAAGAAATAAGATAAATTCATTTTATATTGTGGAAAGTGCACAAAGTGAATTTCCAATACTAAGCAGTTCACGGTAAGACATTTCTGCCTCTCACATTAACCACATGGAAAATTTTTGCTGATCTGATTCATTTGCACAATAAAGCAATGTATGCTTTACAATAGGCTAAACAAACAAATCTAATAATACATATTACAATCTACTCAATTATGCTTGAAAGTATCAAGGACAAATACAATAGTAGAAAATTCTAATGTGGGTGAATAGGACAAGCCTAATTGATAAGATGAATAATTTCAAGCACGTCAATAAAATATTAAATGTTTTGATTCCTAAATGTAACAACTAAGTTAATAAAATATTAAACGTTTTGATTCTTAAATGTAATAGTTAAGTTAAAAATAGAAATACTTTTCTTTCTCTTGTTTTTTCAGAGAGAACTGAAACATCACAATATCTTAACTTGCCTAAACAATACACCTAACTTTAACGCTAAAGATGATTAAGAAACATTCCACTAATTGCAAATGTTTGTTTTGCCATCATTATCAGTTTATCACTCTCCTTCCCACTTTACCAACTCAAATAAATCCACTTTACCAACTCAAATAAATCTAATAGCCAGGAGTGATGTTGAATACCATGTGAATGCAAAAAAAATAAAAAAATCAAGACATAATACAAATACTCTTGGAAAAAACCATTAATATATAAATTGTCATCATTCACACCAAAATAAGATTGAATTTTCTTAATGCATAAACTTACAAATAATATATTATATTGCTCAAGAAATAGGCTTGTTAATTTGGAACTCTGATTTCATAGAAATAAATTACCCTTAGCCTAGCAGCTCAAATTTCGAACCTACCTTATAAAATTATAAAATTAAAAGCTCCCAACAACTCAAACTCACAATAAAAAAATTTCAATGCCTAACCTAGTTTCCTCTGAGCCAGTATTGAGATGATGACCTTGGAGCCAATCTTGAATTGGAAGTGTCACTTAAGTCTGAATATGCCTCGTAAGTCTGAATATGCCTTGAGAGTGCACTGTGCCAGTGTGGTACTTCTACACTGCTTCAAGAATCAAGACCTTGGAAGTTCACCCGGTAGCTAGCTTTATTCTTTTTTTGGCATCTTCTGTAAAAGGAAGGTTTTGTGAACTTTCTATAATAGATAAAAGGAAGGTTTAGCGAACTTTCTGTAATAGGTAGCGGAAAACCAAGATTAATTCTAATTTTAAAATATCAATAATGATCTATGGTGATTTCGTTATGAAAATTAATATTAATTTTCAGTGATCCAACAAAGTAACTTTTATTTACAATTTGAGTCTAGCTTGGGAAGGAGTCAATTTGCAAAAATACTCTAGTAAATAGAAAATAAAAGGTGTAAGCATGTTTTTGAGAAAAATTTAAACGTCAAAATTATGTTTTTGATCCCTCCTAGCACGTCAAGGAAAACGGGTATTCAAAGATTCTAGCCATCAAATACGTGCAAATGCTCTATGACGGTCAAAATGGCCGTCAAATTCCATCCGTGGGTGGAAATCTTACACTAACTATTCCTCCGCCCTCGCTGGCTGGGAAGCTGTCTTCACCCAAGCTGGCGGCAAGTGTTGGAAATTAATTCCAACTGCTCGCATTGATCAACAGAGTAAATATGATGGGATCGAAGACCGACGACAAAGTAATTGTTGATGGTAAGTTGAAGACGATGGAAGCTCCATTCATATCAGCAGCAACCACCATATTAAATTCCCCGCCAACTCCATTTAACACACAACAGCATTTTAAAGTTGAGATAGCAAGCCATTCCGGCGGGTTAGCAGAGCCCGAGCAACTGGAGGAGTGGAGACCCCCAGAACAGCTGATGTCATCTTCAGTTGGGCCCACCTTTCACCACTCACAAAGTAATTCCGGGGGAGTATAAGAACTCACGGGAATGCTCTCCAAGCACCCCACGGAATATGGAACAAACATTTGTTTTTAATGTTTTGTTTTAATAGTTGTTTTATACACGACAATGCATATATGTTTTAAATGTTTTAAGTTGGGTAAATTTTTTACTACCGCAGTACATTTAAGTTTTAAATATTGGTCATTTATATGTTATATATATTATAAATATGAGATATTTATAATATATATTATATTATGTAATGTTTATAAATATATGCGGTGAGCATTGTAAAAGAGAGCTGTGTAATGTATTGTAATTGCCTGAAGGCTGAAAACAGAGTAAGAGCACTGTGTTCTGCATATCAGAGAGACAGAGAGGAATTTGGAAGCGTTGTGTGTGTAACAACAAGTGATTTATGTTGTGAAGCCAGAACATCAGAGTTCTAAAGAGTTTTAATTGTAATAGAGCAGTTTATGTTTTTAAATAAAACAGAGCTTTATTTCATCTCTATGTTTGTCTGTCTATCTGTCCGCAATTTGAATTTGATTTAAATCTGTGTTGTTTAAAAGGTTAAGGAATTATCCCCAGAAAATTCCATCATGGTATCAGAGCTAGTCTAGGCATTCAGTGAGACAAAACATAATTTGTTTTTTCACTGTAGGAGCTATAAGAAGCTTGCTGAGCAGATTTTCTCCAGCAGAGAAAGTTTTTGCTTGTTTTATTATACAGTCAGTATCTTTTCTTTACTTATATAGTTAAGATGGCAGATGCTGGAACTGGTTTGAAAAATTCCCAACTTCCACAGTTTAATGGGAAAAATCATAGTTATTGGTCCATAACTATGAGAGCTTTGTTTGCTTCTCAGTGATTATGGGAGCTAGTTGAAAATGGCTACCCTGAACCTGCAGATGCAGCAACATTTGCTACATTGATAGTAGCAGAAAGAGACCTGTTGAAGAGCAACAAGAAGAAGGACTCCAAAGCCCTCTTTTATCTCTTTCAATCAGTACATGAGAGTGTTGTCCCACGGATTGCAGTAGCAACAAAGTATAAAGAGGCATGGGATATTCTCAAAACTGCCTACTAAGGCATGGAGAAGGTGAAGATTGTAAAGTTGCAGATGTTGAGGAGAGACTTTGAAACACTCAGCATGAAGGAATCTGATACAATAGATTCATTCTTCACTCATGTGATTGGGTTGATAACCCAGATAAGATCTCATGGTGAAGCTCTTGAAGAGAGAAGGATTGTAGAGAAGATCTTGAGAAGTTTACCCTCAAGGTTTGAAGCTATTCTGGTAGCAATAGAAGAGACAAAGGATCTCTCACAGTTCTCTGTAGATGAACTGAATGCTTCTCTTATGTCTCATGAACACAGACTGAGTAGAGGAACAGATTCCTCTTTGGAGCAAGCATTCAAGACTCAGATGTCATTTTGTCGAGGTAGAGGTCGAGGCAGAGCAAATAACAAAGGTCATGGAAGAAGCCAAAATAGAGGTAGAAATAATCCTGCTAGCACAAGCGGAAGGAGCTACAATCAGAACCAAGATGAAGGTTCAAGCAAACAACAAGCTCATGGACAAAGGTATGACAAATCCCAAGTCCAATGTCATTATTGCAAGAAATTAGGCCATTATGCCAATGAATGTAGGAAAAAGTAAAATGACATGAATAATAGGAAAAATGCTAATTTTGCAAATGAAGAAGATAAGAATCCAAAGAATGTGCCGTTAACATGTAACATTGCACAAGACAAACAAGAATATTTTTGGTTCTTAGACTCAGGTTGTAGTACTCACATGACTAGAAACATTGCAACGTTTGCCAATCTGGATGAAAATGTGAAATCTGAGGTAACAATAGGAACTGATAGTAAGATATCTGTCAAGGGTAAAGGTAGAGTCAATATCCTAGCAAGAAATGGAGAACAGATGATTGTGCCAGAGGTATACTATGTACTTGGTATGAAATGTAATCTTTTGAGCATTGGACAGCTCATTGACAAAGGTTACAATGTGTTCTTCAAAAATGATGTGTGTACAATCAGAGACATACCTCCAAGTAAGAAGATCATTGCAGAAGTGCAGATGACCAGCAATAGAATGTTTCCTCTCAAACTTAGAGCAGATTTGAAGGAAGGAAGAAATATTGCAGTTGTAACACAAGAAGTCTTTCAAGAGGAAGTGAAAGATGAAAATTGGTTGTGGCACTTGAGATTTGGACATCTCAATTTCGGAGGCTTGAATTTATTGCACAGAAATGGAATGGTAGAGGGATTACCATTGATTGTGAAGCAAGACATCCTTTGTGAAGGCTGCATCTTGGGCAAACAACACAAAGAAAGCTTTCCAGCAGGAAAGAGTATAAGGGCAAAAGCACCCTTGGAAATTGTTCACTCTGATGTGTGTGGACTGATGCAAATACCATCATTTGCTGGAAATAAATATGTTTTAACTTTCATTGATGATTACACTAGAAAGGCATGGGTGTATATGTTAAAATAGAAGAGTGAAGTGTTTGAGAAATTCCGCCACTTCAAAAATCTAGTTGAGAAGCAGTGTGGGCGCTATATCAAAGTGCTCAGAACTGACAGAGGTGGAGAGTATATCTCCAAGGAATTTCTGCATTTTTGTAGAGAGAATGGCATACAAAAGAAATTTACCGCGAGGTATACACCTCAGCAAAACGGTGTTGCAGAAAGGAAGAATAGGACCATTTTGGACATGGTCAGAAGTATGCTGAAGGCAAAACATTTGCCGCATGAGTATTGGGTAGAAGCTGTCACTTGGCAGTTTACATCCTGAACAGATGCCTGACTAAAGCTGTCATGAACAAAATTCTAGAAGAAGCATGGAGTGGATGAAAGAAAAAAGTCACTCACATGAGAGTGTTCAGCTGTGTAGCATATGCACATGTACCAGATTAGCTAAGGAAGAAGCTTGACAGTAAGGGGGAGAAGTGTGTCTTTATTGGCTACTGTGATGAGTCAAAAGCATACAAACTTTATAATCCATCCACCAAGAAATTGATAGTAAGCAGAGATGTGCAGTTCTGTGAAGAAGAAGCTTGGGATGGGAGTCTAGAAAAGACTGTGAACGTGAAGACAACTCTATCTCACGAAGAAGAAGAAGAAGGAACAGTAGCTAATAACCCTTCTTCGGTGGCTCCTCCTCCACCACCGCAAGCACAACAAACCACACCACAAGTTGGAATTCGAACAACCTTGAGAAGTCAAGGAAGTGCTTCTCCAAGCACACCGCAGGGATCTGAAACGCCCCCAAGTTCGAATGGAACTCCAAGCACAACAAGAAGACCAAGATTCAGAAATATGAGTGAGATTTATGAACAAGGAGAGGTAAGTAACAATACCAATCTGAATTCTTTATTCACTTTATATTTTCATGTTGATGACCCAATTCATTTTGAAGATGTTGTAAATGAAGATAAATGGATTGAAGCAATGAATGAAGAAATTGGTGCAATTGAGAAGAGTAAGACATGGGAGTTAGTGGATCCCCCTAAAGGCAAAGAAGTTATTGGAGTTAAGTGGGTCTATAATACCAAAAGCAACGCTGAAGGCAAGATCGAAAGGCACAAAGCCAGACTTGTTGTCAAATGCTACAAGTAGCAACAAGGCAGAGACTATGATGAAACCTTTGCACCGGTTGCAAGGATGGAAACAGTGAGAACAGTGCTGTCCATAGCAGCACAACATAAATGGAAGATTTATCAGATGGATGTAAAATCTGCATTCCTGAATGGAGTGTTGAAAGAAGAGGTTTATGTTGAACAACCTCCAGGCTATGAAGTTGAAGGCCAAGAGCATAAAGTATGCAAGCTGAAGAAAGCTCTATTTGGACTGAAGCAAGCTCCAAAAGCATGGTACAGCAGAATAGATGCTTACCTGATTGAGAATGGGTTTGAGAAATGTGATGGAGAACCCACAATCTACATAAAGAAGAATGATGGTAAGATACTTATTGTTGTTTTATATGTAGATGACTTAATTTTTACTAGCAATGATTCTTCTCTCATCGATGATTTTAAAGCAGTCATGAAAAGTGAATTTGAAATGACTGACTTAGGTTTCTTAAGATATTTTCTTGGAATTGAAGTAGACCAAAGTGAAAATGGTATTTTCATTTCCCAAGAAAAATATGTTGATGAAGTGCTGAAAAGGTTCAACATGCAGAACAGCAAGGCCGTTGTGACTCCAACAATAATGGGGTTGAAATTGAGTAAAGAAGACAATAGCAAGGATTTTAATCCAAAATTGTTTAAAAGCATAGTTGGCAGCCTCATGTATTTGACTGCAACTAGGCCATACATTATGCATGCTGTTAGTTTAATCTCTAGGTTCATGGAAAGACCGAAAGAGACTCATTGGCAGACAACCAAGAGGATTCTAAGGTATGTGAATGGAACAAAGGGGTATGGTATTTTATACTCCTCTTCTAAAAATTTCGTGTTGATAGGTTACACTGATAGTGATTGGGATGGAAGTGTTGATGATAGGAAGAGCACATCAGGATATGTGTTCCATTTGGGATTGGGAGCAATTTCATGGGCTTCCAAGAAGCAACCAGTAGTTGCTTTATCAACAGCAGAGGTAGAATATGTAGCAGCAACAGCAACAACATGCCAAGTAGTATGGTTGAGAAGAGTTCTCAGAGATTTGTGTCAAGAACAAGAAAAAGGCACAACCATTTACTACGATAATAGCTCGACAATAGCTTTATCAAAAAATTATGTTTTTCACAAAACAAAAAAGCACATAGACACTAAGTTTCACTTCGTACGTGAATTGGTTAACAATGGTGAGATTGTTTTGCAGCACTGCAGAACAGAGGATCAATTTGCTGATATCCTCACAAAGCCATTAGCGTAGAAAATCTTTGATTATTTTAGGGAATGCCTAGGTATGCAGGAAAACCCAGCAGTTGAAATTAAGGGGGAGTGTTGGAAATTAATTCCAACTGCTCGCATTGATCAGCAGAGCAGTAGAGTAAATATGATGGGATCAAAGACTAGCGGCAAAGTAATTGTTGATGGTAAGTTGAAGACGGTGGAAGCTCCATTCATATCAGTAGCAACCACCATATTAAATTCCCCGCCAACTCCATTTAACACACAGCAACATTTTAGAGTTGAGGCAACAAGCCATTCCGGTGGGTTAGCAGAGCCCGAGCAACTGGAGGAGTGGAGACCCCCGGAACAGCTGATGTCATCTTCAGCTGGGCCCACCTTTCACCACTCACAAAGTAATTCCAGGGGAGTATGAGAACTCACGGTAATGTCTCCAAGCACCCCATGGAATATGGAACAAACATTTTTTTTTAATGTTTTGTTTTAAAAGTTGTTTTATACATGGCAATGCATATATGTTTTAAATGTTTTACGTTGGGTAAATGTTTTATTACCGCAGTACATTTAAGTTTTAAATATTGGTCATTTATATGTTATATATATTATAAATATGAGATATTTATAATATATATTATATTATGTAATGTTTATAAATATATGCGGTGAGCATTGTAAAAGAGAGTTGTGTAATGTATTGTAATTGCCCGAAGGCTGAAAATAGAGTAAGAGCACTATGTTGTGCATATCACAGAGTAAGAGCACTATGTTGTGCATATCAGAGAGACAGAGAGGAATTTAGAAGTGTTGTGTGTAAAACAGCCAAGTGATTTCTATTGTGAAGCCAGAACATCAGAGTTCTGAAGATTTTTAATTGTAACAAAGCAGTTTATGTTTTTAAATAAAACAGAACTTTATTTCATCTCTATGTTTGTGTGTCTATCTATCCGCAATTTGAATTTTATTTAAATCTGTGTTGTTTAAAAGGTTAAGGAATAATCCCCATAAAATTCCATCAGCAAGGAAAACTATTTCTTCGTGCCCTTTTTCCCCACCGATGGATCCTATTACGGCGTTCAGGGGATGATCAACCAATTCAACAACACCATAGACGGTCTCATGGCGTGGGACATCTCCACCTAGCCTTACTACGACTCTGCCCTCCAGACGCCCTCGGGTGGCAACGACAGCAGCTATTTGCAGGCATGTAACGACAGTGGGAGGGTATACATGGCCACCCCCAACCCCTAGTTCTCCAAGAACATCCAAGATTCTTGTTGCTTCTCCGATTTCCAGGCCGACAACATTAACTATGGTTTCCAAGTGAAGGGAAACTGTTGAAATTATTAAAGTCATATGCGTGCCTTTGGGCAAGAAGAAACAAGTACAAAGGTCGCAGAAGCAGAGCTTTGAGTGCATAGCACATTGTATTAAAGAAGGATGGAGAACCGTAGGAATGAAATTAATCTTTGATGGGCCGCAGCCACAAATGACAGAGGAGAAGTTAATTTGGTGATGGGTAGAGCCAGTTTATTACAATGGAATGAAGATTTCCTGTAGATCTGAACTACGGAGGAGCAGACTTAATTCAAAACAGTCATTTCGGGCGTTTAAAGCCCTCAAAAACCAAAATGGAGAAAACTGTTTAATACAGCCGAAGTCTTTTATTTCTAAAATGGCGGGACAAGTGGTCCCCACCACTTATAGGCCAATCGGAATTGCAAGTTTTTGAAGCAGTGTCTTGTTGATGTGAAGATTTGCAATGTGATCCAATCACAATGCATATATGTTACATAACCCAAATGTCTTGCAGATGTGGTAGAGTTCCGTAGTGGAACGGTTGTGCACAATATACAACCAAAACATATGATATAAATCACCCCCACCAATAGCCGAGGCCCGTGGGTCCACTTGACCATGTGGCGATGTTTTATTGAAATCGCAAGTGTTCCAATCGCAAAGTTCAATCGGGGCATTTTTGTGTTGTGCTCTGATCGAAGACCGGACCCGATCCAATTATATACCACAGTTTGTTAATTGCATCGCATCCGGTTGTTGAATCGCAATCAGAGTTTTGTGTTTGATCGTGAATTTTGTTGAAGTCCGGACCCGATATTTTATAGGCCGGAGTTAAGTTGTTCCATCGCATCCGCGTCTCAATCGCAATCGCGAGTTTTGTTTGTTTGCACATATTTATTTTGCCGATCCGCAGACTGCGATGTGGTCCCCACTCGTACGTCGTGCATTTGATTTTTAAGTTTCGCAAAGGTTTTTCCCTTGTAATTTGATTTTATTTCTTCGTATCAAGTTTTATATAGTTTGTAATATTTTAATATATATGTGCGGCATATATAAAAGGAAAAGGCCTGCGAGCTTGTAGATGTAATTGAATTTTTTGTTGTTGTTTTGTTTTCGCATAGCAGTGCGCGAAGAAAAACACAACAGTGTGTTTTGAGAGACAGAGTGTGCTGATTTTAAGAACAGAGTGTAGTTCTGTGCACTGTGTCTGAAGCAGTCACTCTTTTGGTTATCCCTCTATGTTAAGAGCAAGACTTGTAACAATTTTGAAAAGAAATAGAAAGTTTGTTTTACAGTTTGAGAACTTTGTCTTCTGTCAAAAGAATTTTAAAATTTCTCTGTGTTTGAAGAGAGGAGCTTATTTTGGAATTTTAAATATTCCAACAGCAACTACAAGGGCCCAGGTCTCTGGCTCACCAGATGATCATAAGCCTCAACTCACCTCCTGTCAAGATAGTGACATGGAACGTCTGGGTAGAGAACTCCTACGTGGCACCTCTGCTGAGCCAAAGTGATAACGCCAAGAATGTGGCAAACTTCACACACCAAGCGTTCCTGGATCTGGGTGAGCACTATATTCGATGGTACAAAACAGGCAAGGAGCCCAACATCACCGATGATTCACTTTACTTGTTCTATTACATACATTCTAAGAACGCCACAACCACCTTGGACAGTTGCAAGGTGGAAAAATCTAAGGCCCTGAGCGATGACGTGTACGTGACTGTCGTTCTGACTCAGCCTGCCAACGTGGTGTTGACCTCTAGCAACGTCTTGCAGATGTTTAATGCTTTAGCGAGGATACAAACGTTTAATATGAGTTTCAATGAAGGGCAACAGTCTGCGACGTTAGAACGCGAAGAAACGGTGATAAAGACAATGAGTGGAGATATCCCAATCACAAACAACAACATCTCCCGTTACAACTTTAATGTATATTCCACCTCTGCGTGATCAGATATAAGTGTAGAGGGCATGGGACATTGCATTGGTTACAAGCCCATGCAAAGATAGTGGATATTTTCATTGTTTTGTTTACATCAATTGAATAAATGGAATTTTCAATATTAATTATTTTCATCCCTAAATTTATGTTTTTCTTTTACACTTCATATACTTAATATAATTGTAAAGATTATTATATAAATTATAAAATAAAAAATTTAAATTTAAATTTAATGTTTTTTTTTTACATTTAATATATATAATATAGTTATAAAAATTATCATATAAATTATTAAATAAAAATCCTATCTATTATAAATATTTATACACTTAGATTTAATGTATCTATTATAAATATTTACATATGATTATATTCATTTTAAATTTTAAAATGAAATCTTAATTAATTATTTTTTAATTAAAAATTTATTCGTTTAAACATAAAACAACATATTAATAATTGAAAATTGATTAATTGAAATTTTTTCTTTAATTATAAAGAAATATGCTAACCCTATCAAATAGAAAGACTTTTGAACCATTAATTTATTATTGTAAATGATTTAGTTTTCATTCAATAACCATTTACATTTACCAATAACCATCAATAATCATTATTCTTAAAATTATTTTTTAATAATAAATATAATATAAACATTTAAATATAATATAAATGTTGAAGATAATGGAGAAACTATATTACAGAGAGTAGGTTCACCAAAACCTTAGATTAGGAGTTTGTTCCTATTTCTTAGGTATTGGTTCTAACTTTCCTATTTGCATGTAACCTATATATTGTTTGATCTCTAATGAGAATGTAGAGTGATTGCAGACGCAGTCCCCCCTAGTGTAGTCTCTCAAAGTAGAGCTAACTAGTACAACTTTCAATAATTTGATTCTGTCATATTTTATCATGGTATCAAAGCTAAAGGCTTCTAAATGAGATGCATGCTCTGAATCTGAGTCAGAACCCAATAAGGGGAATGACAAAGGAAATAATATTATTGATGTGGAGCCTAGTGCCACCATTGCCACCACCAAAATCCAAAAGGATGAGTGCAAATATCTAGAGGAGGGGGGATGCCTCTTCGACTCCTAGAGGTGGGTGAAGGGATCTATGCTATAGGTCATTGTAGATAATAGAAGCCAAAAGAACCTCATTTCAGCAAAGGTCATGAAGCGGCTAGCCCTACCAATCACGGCACACATGTAGTCGTACAACATCAGGTGGCTTCACCAAGGACGAGATCTCTACGTCAGCCAACAGTGTTGCCTTCCCTACAACATCAAGCCCTTCACAGATGAGGTACTGTGTGATATGTATCCTCTTGAAGTTTGTGATGTATTATTAGGCCAACCATACTTGTGGAAGCAACATGTTGTGTATGAATCTAGGCCTCGTATTATTATTATTACTTTAGGAAATAATTTTTACAAGATACCAGAGGTAGCACGACCTACCACCATCTCTTTGATCACTATGAAGCAATGTAGTAAGCTCATTTCCCAGACTGGGAAATTTATTTTTCTTATGATTCGCCCTCAAGGAAAGAAGAATATTGTGGCCATGACCTCCAAACAGGGATCCTCCACACGTCAGCAACAAATGGACAAGGTCATTGAGGAGTACAGGGACATCTTCACCTCACCCATAGGGGTACCTCTACATTGTTAGGTCAAGCACCCCATTGATATGACCCTAGGTGCACCATTTCCCAATGGACCTATCTATCGACACTCTATTCTAGATAATGATGAAATCAAGAGGAAAATTCAAGAGTTGTTACAGAAAGGGAACATCATGCCAAGTTCATCACCTTGTGGGAGCCCGATTGTATTGGTACAGAAGAAGGATGGGACCTGGAGACTTTGTATTGACTATCAGGCACTATACAAGATCATTGTCCATAATAGGTATCCAATCCCACGGATTGATGACCTTTTGGACAAGCTCAAGGGGGCTAAATATTTCAGCAAGATTGACCTAAAGTCTGTGTATCACCAGGTGCCAATCAAACCCTCTGATGTGTGGAAGACTGCCTTCAAATCCAAGGAGGGCCATTTCGAATGGTTGGTCATGCCTTTCGGGTTGAAAAATTCCCCCGCAACCTTCATGAGGCTAATGGGAAACATCTTACGACCCTTCACCAACTCATTCATGGTTGTATATTTGGATGACATTCTGATCTTCAGTCAGAGTTAGGAAGAGCACCTCTGCCATATTTGACAAGTCATCCAAACTCTGTGACAACACAAGTTGTATGCCAATTTGAAGAAATGCACTTTTGGTATGACCCAGGTTCAATATCTGGGGTACATCATTGATGAGTAGGGTGTGCATGTGGACCCAACTAAGATACAAGTCATTCAGGATTGGCCAACCCCAACTACTTTAACAAAGCTCCATAGTTTTCTGGGTCTTTCCAATTTCTATCGCACATTTGTGTTGGGGTTATCTCATATCACTTGGCCTTTGAGTCAAGTCACCAAGGATAGAGTGAAAGAAAAATTCTTTTGGTCTGAGTCCCAACAAAAGTAATTTTCCCAATTGAAGCATCGTCTCTTCTCTGAACCAGTGCTCACATTACCATACCTGCGGAAACCATTTGAGATTGAGACAAATGCTTCTGACTATGTTACTGGTGCAGTTCTTACTCGGCAAGGGCATCTAATGGCATTCATAGTAAGACACTTTGAGACATAGTCTAAAAGTATCCCACCTATGATAAAGATATTTATTCCATTATGCAGGCCTGCCGACAATGGAAGCATTACATTCTGGGTAAGGAAATGGTCATCCACATAGACCATCAACCCCTACAATTCATAAAGACACAAGGGAAGTTGCAAAACTATCACCATCATAAATGGTCCATATACCTGCAACAGTTCCACTTGAACATTAAGTACAAGAAGGGCAACACCAATAATGTTGCAGACTACCTAAGCCAACCACCGGTCATGGTGCTAACCACTATGCTCAACTCTTGTGGGCATGAGACCTCATAGTGGTCGCATCTATCAAGGATATTATTATCTATTTTAATTTTAATTTGAAAATGTATGGTTGATTTTATAAATAAAATAAAAAATATTTTTTATTTGAAAATTAAATTAAAATATATGTTAATATTTTGTAAATAGTTATTTTTATGTTCAAATAATATTAAATTATATGATTTATTTTAAAATTTCATATATATATATATATATATATATATATATATATATATATATATATATAAGTGTAGGCATATAAATTAAATAGTTAATAAATATACACATTAATTCATCATAAACATCAAAACACTTGTTTTATGATAAATCTCACATCTTTAAAATTAAAAAAAAAAAATCACAAATGCTAACTAAATAGTAACAACAATTTTATTAATATTATTATTATTGTTATAAAAATAATTAATATATAAGTTATATATATATATATATATATATATATATATATATATATATATATATATATAGATATATATATATATGAAACAATGTTTAAACAATGTAGATTTACCAACTTTACTATGGAGACTTTTAATTTGTAAATAAATTGTGTTACAATACCATGCCTTATCAACACCATACACCCAAAAAACCAAAACTCACTTCATATGACACTTGTTCATATCACATTCTTTTTAATTAATAAGTTTAATTAAAAGCTCAAAAAATGCATAACTATTTTGAAGATAAATCTCAACTTTTGATTTGTGTTTTCTGTTAAAAATATTTTAGAATATTTCATTCAATATCTATCATTCACCTAATAATTAAATTAAAACTCTAAAAACTCTATTTCAAAATAAACATATCTATCAACATAATAAAATATGATCATTGGTGGCCTAATCGTGCCAGGTGGCCCGGAAAAGAAATGGCCTCTTCTGGTCAGGAATATGTGTAGAAACTATATGCACTAAGCATGCATATGTCCAAGATCCACCTGATCTCACACTATTTAAATTTATGCAAGATACTGAATCTATTCCACTTGTTAATCTTTTGCGGAAAAATTAATTGCACACACATGTGAAGCATAAACAAAAATATTCAATTGCACATAACACAGTTTTTAACCGGGAAAGCTTGAAGCTGAAAACCCCAACTATATATTATGTAACATGGAGATCATATGAAAATCTCATACAAATATACAAAGCTTATCACAAGCTATCAGTACAGTACAATCGTCATAAATTAATCAGGCCCAATCTTGTAAATCCATGCACCGATCTTTGCCACCTACTAGCCTGCCTCCACTATGCAATCTCTGATGAAGAATAGCTCTAAATGAATTCGAATTACTCTTGGATTGACTGCGCAATCCTCATTGGCATCTCCATTGTGTGTTGGATGCATTCAATGCATCACTATAGTCACAATAGATAGTATACCTTGCCCTTTCACCTATCTCTCCACTGGTCTCCACTGAAACTGCCATGCACTATAGTTAACTTCTGTATTGTTTAGTTGATTAATGAGTTATTATTTGTGAATTAATTAACTAATTAATTCACTCCACTCTCACTAGTGTATCAATCGATTAGACTAGATACAACTAGCTCAACTGAGTCTAACTGAGTTAAACTAAATACAGCTCCATAACTACTTCTTCTAACTGTGTCATAACTCTGCCACTTGAGTTCTAACTGAGTCCTCCATGCATTAGCTCCAGTAAACCCTTAGGAATAGCGTAATAACTCCTATCATCTGTTGTGCCACATCTGTGCACTGAACTGAAGTGCTCTAAGAGAATAAGTTGTTGTTTAGAGTTTGATTATTATTAAGAGCTAATAATAATCGACATGCATCTATTTTTAGATTGACGATCTATAAATAGACTTTGCCCAATATTCTAAAAATAGAATTTCATCTGTTTTTCCAACTTGATCAACCATCCACAAATAGTATCCTGCAACTTCTGAAATATGATCAACATGTCTAAAAATAGACTTGCGCAAAAAATAGCTTGCAGGCCCACTTAGTGAAGGTGACTCTTTTCACTAAGCTCATCATCTTGTTGAATCTCAACACTCCCTCTCAAAAAGATAGGGATTATCCTTCACCCCAATCGTGCCTCTATGGTATTCGAATTTGCTCCTGGTGAGCGCCATTGTCAGAATATCTGCATCCTGATCCTCCATAGGAATGTACTGAAGCAACATGATCTTCCGCTGCACACAATCTCTGATATGATGATACTGGATATCAATATGTTTAGATCTATCATGAAACACAGGATTAACCGAGAATTTAATGCAACTTTGATTATCACAATGAATCACTGTGGGATCTAAATGTGAACCGAACAAACCAACCAGAATCTTCCTCATCCAGATAGCCTCACATGCAACTAAACTTGCTGCCATGTATTATGCTTCCGTTGAACTGAGTGCCATAGATCTTTGTTTCCTGCTGTACCAAGAAATTGCCGTAGATCTGATACTGAAAATCCCTCCTGATGTGCTATTTCTGTCTGTTGGGCTTCCTGCCCAATCTGCATTCATGAAGCCATGCAACTTCACCTCATCCATCTATCTGTACCATAAACCATACTCATATGTGCCCCTGAGATATCTCAGGACATGCTTGTCTGCCTTCCAAAAGATCTTGGTAGGCTTAACCATCGCTTGTGAAAGTTGATTCACCGCATAGCATATATTTGGTCTTGTATTGACTAAATACATGAGAAAACCCACCAACTATCGATAAACAGTGGCATACACTACCTCTACCGATGTAGCATCCTCTTTCTTCCAATTTCCTGGAAGAGGAGTGTCGATAGGCTTGCAGCCTTGCATGTGAAACTTCTCCAATATCCCCCGAGCATACTTGCCTTGAGACACAAACAGTTCACCTTCCCGCTGCCATATTTCCAATCCAAGGAAATAATGAAGGAGGCCTAAATCCTTCATCTCAAACTCCTTTGCAAGATCATCCTTGCATGAGTGTATCAAATTCTCATCACCTATTAGTATCAAATCATCAACATAAAGTACAATGATCAAAAGCTTACCCTCAACCACAATCTGGTACAGGTTTGCATCCACCTCACTCTTGGTGAAGCCAAGTCCAGTGAAATAGTTGTTGATCTGAGTGGGTGCTAAGCCCTTAGGGTGCTTGTGGAAGATCCCTCCCACAACGCTCTTTTGAGCCTGCACACATGTGACTTACTGCTGAAGATCTCAAATCCTTCAGGTTTCTCAATTTACAACTCTTCCTCAATGATCCCATTAAGGAAGGCAGTCTTCACATCCATCTGATGAATGTGCCAACCCATCTGCGTTGAGAGAGAAAGGATGGTCCATATGGAAGAATATCGTGCGATAGGTGCAAATGTTTCTTCATAGTCAATCCTCTCAATCTGTGAGAAGCCTCGAGCAACAAATCTTTCCTTATACTTCTCGACGCTCCCATCAGCAGCTTGCTTTACCTTGTAGATCCATCTTGATCCTACAACTGATTTCCCCACCGGCCTTGGAACAATCTCCCAAGCACTGTTTCTAACAATGGAGTCATACTCCTCCACCATGGCATCTACCCATGTGGGCTCCTGCGCTACTTCTTCAAAAGAAGATGGTTTTGTCACAATACACTTTCTCATAAGAGCCATGTATCCAATATATCGTTTAGGTGACTATCTCTGTCTGCGCTGTGATGTAGGAACTCCTACATTCTGTGCCGCATCCACCTTTAGTATCTAAGCTTTTGTGGTACGCTTCCTGCCTTGTCTGATGTTTGGTTCTGCATGAGTGGACTCCTCCACTCCATGAATCTCCTCCTGTGGCTGATCCAAATCCAGAGGCTCATCTTTGGGAACAAGAAGTTCCTTCTCCACATGCAAGTGTAGCTTCCTCTCAAGCGACAACTACATGGCTTTCACCTCATTGAATTTTATATCCCATCACATAACAGTCATCCGACTGTTTGGCAAATACACACGATAGTTATGGGGTGTTTTTGTGTACCCCACAAATATCCCAACTTTTGTAGTCGGCTCCAACTTCTTCCTGGCATCCTTCGTCACATGAATGTAAATAGGTGAGCCAAAAATTCTCAAATGAGAAATATCAGGCTTCTTACCAGTAAAAGCTTCCTTGCGTGTACTCATGCCAAGTACTCTATGAGGACAACGATTTTTCACATAAACTGCAGTGTTGCATGCTTCTGCCCACAAGTGCATCGGTAGGCCCTGGTCATGTAGCACCCGCGATCATTCTGTTCTTTCTCTCTGTGACCCCATTCTGCTGTGGGTTATGAGGCGCTATGAGTTCTCTTTGAATTCCTTCTTTTCTACAGAAGTCTTTGAATTTTCCAGAGATGTATTCACCACCATTATCGCTCCTTAGAGCTTTCACCTGCTTCCCCAACTTCTTCTCCACCAATGCCTTGAACTCACAAAACTTTGAGAACGTTTCACTCTTCTTCTACATGCAGAAGATCCAACATCTACGAGAAAATTCATCAACAAATATCACATAATACCTGTGTTTTACTGTTGAAGCAACTGAGAATGGTCCACTGACGTCTGTGTGAATTCTCTCCAGGATCACCGAAGCACGGTTCTCGTTCTCATGAAAGGTGGTCTTCACAAACTTACCCATTGTACATCCTTTGCACTGATCTCACTGAGCAATAGTACCCTTGGGAAGTCCAGTAGAAATTTTCTGCAAAATTTTCAAAGTGCCATGGTGAAGATGGCCCAATCTCCTGTGCCATAATTCGCCCTCATCCCGGCTGACCACTTCTTCTACTTTTCCCACCATTGCAGCACATCCATATACCTCTAGCTTATAGAGATTCTGAATTCGAACCCCTATCTTCTTGGCCTGACCCGTTGTTTTATGTCAAAGGAAATATTTTCCCTCACTAAAAACAACATCATAACCTCTATGTTCCAGCATTGCGACTGAGACCAAGTTCTTCTTCAGACCTGGAACATGCATGACATTCTTCAATAAGAATGGATTACCAGACTCCCTCTCAAAGGTAATGGTCCCAATGCCAGTCACACTGTACCAACGATCGTCACCCATCTCTATATGCATCTGGAGGTCCTTCTCCTCCAAGTCACTAAACAACTCTTTGTCTCCCATCATATGGAATGATGCACCACTGTCAAGATACCACACCGATCCCATGCAGCTTGAAACAAAGCATGTGATCAAGGAAAAATCTAGCTCAAATTGCGAGGCTAAGGCCTTTCCAGTTGCAGATCCAGTAGCCTGCTTATTCTTCTTCTTCTGTGGATAGTTAGTGGCAAAATGTCCATTGTCGTGACAGTGAAAACACTTCACTTTGGAAAAGTCTTGCTTCTTACCTTTCACACTGGATTTAGAAGGATTTTTCTTCCCCTTCCCTTTCCTTTCTTTGGCATCCAAAGTGTAATTCTCTTCATCTTCATTCTTCGATGAAGATCTATCCCTGGTACCCCGCCTTATCTCCTCTTGCACAAGATTCGACCAAAGTCGCTCCCATCCTGGCAGTTTCTCCTGTCCATTGACAGAGTCTTCGTAGCTATGCCAACTCTTCAGAAGCCCAAGGAGAGCCAATCTCACCAAGTCTTCTTCATCAACAGTAACCCCCATACTTCGCATCTCATCCTTACAGTGGACAAACTTCGTGAGGTATTTTGGAATACTGTCGCCTTTCTCCATTTTTATTTTTCTGAGCTTGTCTTTAAGCGCCAACTTCCTCTGGTCACTTTTTCTTTGGAAAAAATCTGTTAAAGCCTTCCACATTAAGAATGGAGTGGCTTTCCCATGAAGGTTGGAGACAATATGGTCCTTCACACCTTCCAACAGAATCCTCCTTGTCTTTGCAGTCTTCTTTTTCCATGCATCAAGTAATGCAGCATTGCTAGATCCTGGCTTTGGAACATCGCTATCGATGAACTCCTTCAGCCCATTATCCTCTAGCACCGCCTCCATCCTGTCCTTCCAGGCTATGTAATTCGAACTCCCATCAAGGGTATACTCCAATCTCAACCCGTTGAAAGACATTTCAATGTATACTCGATTTCTGCACCAAGAATCTTCTGTAGCAAATTCGAATTGTCCACCAGCACAAAGTCACTTCACAATTGCAATCTTCAATAAAAAATGCTCTGATACCATGTAGAAATTATATGCACTAAGCATGCATATTTCCAAGATCCACCTGATCTCACACTATTTAACTTTATGCAAGATACTGAATCTATTCCACTTGTTAATCTTTTGTGGAAAAATTAATTGCATACACATGTGAAGCATAAACAAAAATATTCAATCGCACCTAACACAGTTTTTAACCAGGAAAGCCTGAAGCTGAAAACCCCAACTATATATTATGTAACATGGATATCATATGACAATCTCATACAAACATACAAAGCTTATCACAAGCTATCAGTATAGTACAATCGTCATAAACTAATCAGGCCCAATCTTGCAAATCCATGCACCGATCTTTGCCACTTGCTAGCCTGCCTCCACTGCGCAATCTTTGATGAAGAATAGCTCTGAATGAATTCGAATTACTCTTGGATTGACTGCGCAATCCTCATTGGCATCTCCACTGTGTGTTGGATGTAATAAATGCATCACTATAGTCACAACAGATAGTCTATCTTGCCCTTTCACCTATCTCTCCACTGGTCTCCACTGAAACTGCCATGCACTATAGTTAACTGCTATATTGTTGAGTTGATTAATGAGTTATTATTTTTGAATTAATTAACTAATTAATTCACTCCACTCTCACTAGTGTATCAATCAGTTAGACTAGATACAACTAGCTCAACTGAGTCTAATTGAGTTAAACTAAATACAACTCCATAACTACTTCTTCCAACTGTGTCATAACTCTGCCACTTGAGTTCTAACTGAGTCCTCCATGCATTAGCTCCAATAAACCCTTGGGAATTGCGTAATTCCCTCAGTCCACTGATGTGCCACATCTGTGCACTGAACTGAAGTGCTCCAAGAGAATAAGTTGTTGTTTAGAGTCTGATTATTATTAAGAGCTAATAATAATCGACATGCATCTATTTTTAGATTGACGATCTATAAATAGACTTCAACCAATATTATAATAATAGAATTTCATCTATTTTTCTAACTTGATCAACCATCCACAAATAGCATCCTGCAACTTTTGAAATATGATCAACATGTCTAAAAATATACTTGCGCAAAAAATAGCCTGTGGACCCACTTAGTGAAGGCGACTCTTTTCACTAAGCTCATCATCTTGTTGAATCTCAACAATATGGTTTATAGAACAAGTCATAGCAGCACAAATTAACCTAACCCGAGAGGGATTATGGGAGAGCCCTGTGATTATGGGACGACCTTTTTGATCTAGGGTCTTCAGCTACCAGATTTACCCATGATATTTTACTTCTATGATGTTGTTATAATTGCATTTTAAAAGAGCATAAAAGAACACATGTGCATGCTTAAGAAAATGGAAAAAATACAACCATCATCAACATAAAAACATGAGATGTTGATAACGAAGTTCACCCAGTGTGGGCTACGTCTCCAGGCTCAGTGTCAAAATGGGGTAGGCCACGTCATATAGTGCTAGAAATGGGAAGATGTACATGGATGATTTTCATACAACGATGTGCCCTAAACATGAGTAGCTTGTCTCTCCACGAGAAGTTCTGCTACAATAACTCTCACTCACAACGAACCTCCTATCAACATGACATAATCTCACATGAAGAAAAAACAAAATCCCGCACATGCATCAAGCAAGGATCTAGAAATCATAATACATCTCACAGCAAAAAGAGGCACATGATCAACTGCATATACCTCAACCCTTGAAGCTTGCTAAAGAAGTGGAAGCTCAGCTATTGAATCGGGTTTTACTGTCGAACTTGTGGCATCAAGGGGCATAGAATCGACTGTCCACACTGAAAAATATGACACCATCACTCCAATATGGAAAATGATTGAAATATGGGAAGCTCTGTTGTTGAAACGGGCATCGACATTGAGTTTATGTCGCTAACAGGTGTAAAATCGACATAACGTTTTTCGAATTCTGATTCCGGCAAGTTTTGGGCCTCAAGGAATCTTTTGATTCCCTCAAGTTTCCCTAAGATTCTATTATGTAGAGAATCTGCAAATCTACTGCTCAGATGGCCATTCTGGCATTACCATCGCATTCCCTGTGCAATTCTCGTTAAAATGACTTTAAACTTCATATCATTCTGACAAAATGGAATTTACCTCCCCATGGAATCTTTTTGGAATCAAATAATATTCTCTGCAAAATATTCTTTGTCTCAAAAAGTGTGCTAGCATGGTTCCACCTCTATGGATGCGCTCTTGGCTTTTCCACTAATTTGGGCTCAGCGTTTCGTTGCTTGACCTCTAAGCTCCACTATAACACCTCTTCAAATCTGCTCCTTCCCGTCCATGGGTTGAATGGAAAAATGAAATGCTTTATAGCAAAAATTTGATGAAGTTTTCAAAGCCTAGTGGGCTGGTGGAATGGTAAAGAATAGAAGTTGGTTATTTGGGGTTGGATGTTCCAACCCCACCGACCCAAAAATTGGCACATTATATAACTTTAAACAACAACATTTATTTTTTGTTAGACGATTAAGCTATATTTGTTTTTGGCATTGTTTGTTTTTTTGAATTTAATTTGTTTTGCATTGATTTGCATGTTGTATTTTGGGACTGCTTGCTCGGGGGCCGGCCAGGTGGGCCGAGCGGGTTCGACCCCTGCCAGTCCCCTCCTCCACTATGTTCGGGTGGCTTATTAATATATATTGAATATATATATAGTTGTAAAGGTTTGGGTGGGCGGGGCCTACTCCACGCGGCCCTGACCCAGAATGTATATATTTGGGGTTGCATGTGGAGGGTGTCATGAGGGTAATGGCCTGTCGTCCATAGTTTTTAAAATTTTGTTATAATATGGTTCATGCGGTGGGGTGGCGGGGGTGGTGGCCCGCCACCCCCATATCTATATCTCTATATCTTTATATATATATATATATATATATATATATATATAATGGTCATTTTCGCTTTTAATGAAAATAAGGGTCATTGAGCAATTTAACGAGGCCACATTTTTTCCCATTTTTACTCGCTCACTACCCAAATTTTACTCGCTCTAACTTCTCCATATGGGCTCAGATTGGAGATCCATTCACACCATTGGAATCAGAGTGACGGGCACTTCAATCTAAACTTGGTTCGAGAGAAATCCGACCACCTTGAATTTTGACATATCATCAGCAATCCTCCCTATTGAGGAGCTTTTGGTCCACCAAAAGCATGAACATAATCTGCAGTTGTTTTGTATGTTGTGTAACCAGCTCCAAAAATAGAAGAAAAGAGATATCAACGCCTTAGAAATGAGCCACTTTGAGGGGGCAACCTCCAATACATTACATAAATGAACAATTCTTGGATGATACAATTTACAAAACCTCTTTCTATATATAGGAGTCCATGGGGCCATAATGTAATCCTAGTGGGCCACAATGTAATCCTAGCCGACCTAACAATAATAATTTAAGGGCACAATAATAACAAAATGGGGGTTACAAGGGTACAATAATAACAATAAGGGGTTACACTAACAATAATAAGGGACTATACTAGTGATATAGGGACCTAACATGCCCCTCTCCTTCAAAAAAGTGTTGTCCTCAACGCTTGAGTAGCTCTAGGTGCTTCTGTGTAAAATTCTCATCCTCCCATGTAGAATCTTCAGTGGGTAAGTTCTTCCACTTGATGAGATACTCTGAAATTGATCGATTCCGTAGCTGTCGAGTTCTTGTTTCCATGACCACTTTAGGTTCCAATATTATTTTTCCTTCCTCATCAAGTTCTGGCAATATTGTTTGAACTGGAAGATTTTCACCTATAACTTTCTTTAAGCATGAAACATGGAAAACTGGATGTACTCGTGAAGAAGCAGGAAGCTCCAATTTGTATGGCATAGAACCAATCTTTTGCAACACCTTGTAAGGACCATAGTACTTTGGTGATAATTTATTATCCTTCTTAGCTTGCTTGAGGGACATTTGTTTGTATGGTTGTAGCCGTAAAAATACCCAATCTCCTACATCAAAACTTCTCTCGTTGTGATGTTGATCTGCCTGTTGTTTCATTCGATTTTCTGCCAAATTCAGGTTATCCTTTAAGAGTTGGAGAACTTCTTGTTGATGCTCGATGTGATCTTCCACTGCTTGAACCTTCGAATTTTCCCTTAAAGATGATGTGATGGATGGTGGATGATATCCATAAAGTGCCATAAATGGGGTCATTTTTGCTGCAGTATGGAAGGAAGTGTTATACCACCATTTAGCAAGAGATAACCACTTGACCCATTGTGTTTGTTTATCAGATACAAAACAACGAAGATATCCTTCCAAACATTTATTTACGATCTCAGTTTGACCATCAGATTGAGGATGATAAGATGAGCTATGAGCTAATTGAGTACCCAAACAAGAAAATAACTCCCTCCAAAAATTTCCAGTAAAAATGGGATCTTTGTCGCTCACAATAACCCTTGGGCTTCCATGTAGCTTTTGAATTCTGTCCATAAATGTAGTAGCAACTGTACTTGCTTTAAATGGATGAGATAATGCACAAAAGTGTGCATACTTGGTAAGTCTATCAACTACCACCATGATGACACTCTTTCCTTTAGACTTAGGTAAACCTGTGATAAAATCCATTGAAATCTCCTCCCAACGTTGACTTGGAATGGATAAAGGTTGTAGAAGTCTCGGGGTCTTAATTGTTTCCACTTTATTCTGCTGGCAAACCAAACATTCCGCCACAAACTTTTTAATATCAGATTTAAGGCCATCCCAAAAAAATTCTTTCTTCACCCTGTGGTAAGTTTTTAAAAATCCTGAGTGTCCTCCTAAAGGAGAAGTGTGCAATTCCAGAAGAATCTTTTGTTTTAGTTTGGAATTCTTGCAAAGATATAAGCGATCTTTGTACCATAAGGAATCATTTTTCCAACTAAATGTATCAGATGTACTAGGATCTTGCTGCAACTTTTGAATGAGTGTCCATACATCTTTGTCCTTCTTCCATTCATCTCTTGCTTCAGTTATCCAATCTGTTTGGATAATAGAAATGGCACAAAGCAATGCTTCCACCTCTTCATTATTTCTTGAGAGTGCATCTGCAACAACATTAAGCTTTCCTTTTTTGTAGATTATTTCAAAGTCATAACCCAATTTCTTTGTGACCCATTTTTGCTGCTCTTCTGATGATATTCTTTGTTCCAAAAAGTGTTTAAGACTATCATGATCAGTTTTTACCTTGAAGTGTCTTCCCATTAGGTAAATTCACCATTTCTTTAGTGCATGTAGTATTGCTAACATTTCCTTCTCATAAATAGGTTTCTATAAATACTTTCCTTTTATTGGACGACTTTAAAAAGCAATGGGTCTTCCTTCCTGCATTAAAACTGCACCAATTCCATTTCCTGAGGCATCACATTCCACAATAAAGGTTTTTGTGAAGTCTAGCGTAGCTAAGATTGGTGCATGGCACATTGCCTCCTTAAGACGTTCAAAGGCCTTAGTTGCTTCAGGAGTCCATGAAAATGCATCTTTCTTCAATAATGTTGTTAGAGGTGCTGCTATTCTCCCATAATTCTTAACAAACTTGCGATAATACCCTGTTAACCCGAGAAATCCTCGCAACTTTTTTATGGTTGTGGGGAATTTCCATTCCTTAATGGCTTTAATTTTGTTAGGGTCTACTTTCACACCCTCGTGAGATACAATATGACCCAAATATTCCACCTCTTGTACTCCAAAGAAACATTTGGATTTTTTTTGTATATAATTGTTTCTCCTGCAATAGTTTGAGCACCCTGTCAACATGTTCAACATGATCCTTCCAAGACCTGCTGTAGATTAGTATATCATCAAAAAATACTAGCACAAATTTTCTAAGGAAGGGTTTGAAAATGGAATTCATCAACCCTTGAAAATGTAGAAGGTGCATTGGTAAGGCCAAAAGGCATGACCAAAAATTCATAATGACCCTCATGAGTTCGAAATGTTGTTTTTGGAATATCTTCAGTCTTCATTCTAATTTGATGATATCCCGAATGAAGATCCAACTTGGTAAAATAAATTGCTCCATGTAATTCATCCAATAATTCATCAATCACAGGAATGGGAAATTTGTCTTTAATGGTGAGCTTATCGAGCTCCCTATAATCCGGACACATTCGCCATGATCCATCCTTCTTGTGTACCAATACTACAGGAGCAGAGAAAGAACTTTGACTAGGTTGAATTATACCCGCCTCTAACATTTCTGCAATCATACGTTCAATTTCGCTCTTTTGGAAGTAAGGATATCTATAAGGCCTGATGTTTGGAGGAACACTTCCTGGAATCAAACGAATAGCATGATCATGATCACGAATAGGTGGGAGTCCTTTGGGAGTTTCAAACACCTTGGAATGATTGTCCAAGACTTGTTGGAGATCCGCAGAAATAGATGATTTTGATGTCGGAACTTCTAGTGAGCATAATTGTGCAATTACGCCTCGTTGTTCTTTCTTTAGAAGCTTTGTCATGACATTAGAGCTTATTATCCTTCTTGGCTTCCCTTCAATACCTCGTAATTCGACTTCCTTTCCTTCTGAAAAAAATTTCAAGAAAATTTCTTGAAAATTAAAAGCTACCGTCCCCAAAGATTGTAACCATTGTACCCCTAGTACAACATCAGCACCTCCCATAGGAATGGAAAGCATTGGACTAGTCAATACATATTCCCCCATGGTTAGCTTGATATTATGGCATTTTCCAGAGCAATTTATAGTTCCTCCATTTGCAACCATCACTTGACATTCGGGTGTTGGGTATAGGAAACAATTTAATTCCTTGGCTACCTTACAATGAATAAAATTATGGGTGCTACCTGAATCAATCAACACTATTACCTTTTTCTTCTTGATTTGTCCTTGTATCTTGAGAGTTTGAGGAGTGGTAATTCCCGCCAGTGCATTACACGATATGGTCGGATTCATTTCTTCCTCTTCTAGGGTTGGTTCCCGGTGTATATCCTCTTCTTGTTCATTTTCTTCTTCCTCTTCACAATCTATGTAAAATAATTTCTTCTCAGCACACTTATGACCTTTAGTGTATTTTCTATCACAACTGTAGCAAAGCCCTTTTTCTCTTTTTCTTCCAATTGTTGTGGTGTCAACCTTGTAGGTTGTGGAAATCTAGGCGTAGCAACACTTCCTTCTTTATAGAATTGAGTGGTAGGCTTCCTTGTCGCCATTATTTTACATTCAACTTTTCTTGCCAACCTGAATGCCTTCTCCAATGAATTTGGTTCCAAAACACGAACTTCATGTTGGATGTTATCCTTTAAAGTGCCTATGAAGAGATCGATCCTGTGTTCCTCTGGAATATCAGTTACCCTTATATTCAATTTTTGGAAGTCCTCAATGTGCTACCCCACTAAATCCTTTTGTTTGAGATTTATCAATTGGCTAAAGAAGGTGTTGCTCTTTGTATCCTCATAATGTGCTATCATTTCCTCCGTAAAAATTGACCAAGTGACAATTTTTTTACGGGAGCAAAGCTATCGATACCATACAAATGTATTTTTTTCTAAATGTAAAGTTGCAATGCGTACCTTTTGTGTGTTTTGCACGTTATGGAGATCAAAATATTGCTCCATCTGTAGTATCCATGTTACAGGATCCTTTCCATCAAACTTCCTCATATCCATCTTTCGAATATGGTGGTTCTTCCCGCCAACATTAGAGTTTATGAAATCACAATTAACATTTATTTTGTTCTCATCATGAGGTTCTTCTACTATCTTTTCACCATTAGGAAACCTTTCTTGTATAAACTTTGTCAAACCTTCCATGTCTGCTTTTAGAAAATTCTTCATGTTTTCCATTTTCTCATCGATCTTAACTTCCATGTCATCAATCTTAGCTTCCATGCCCACTTCCATGCCATCCATATTAGCTTCCAAATCATTCATCTTAGCTTCCACGCCTTTCTTCAAACCATCCATCTTAGTTTCCATGCCTTTCTTCAAAACTTCCATTTCATTTTTTGTTGTTCTTTGCGAGAGCGAAATTTGTTGTTGCACTTGCTCTTGTAATTTTGATATGTCATGTTGCCATTCTTCGTCTTCATGAGTCACAGTAGAGCCTTATAAAGGCTTAATGGGAGTTGAATTCTTTTTAGGGGCCATTTTAGAATCCAATACTGATATCTATTCTACAATATTCCCTTGGAATCAATTCAACTTGATTCTTCAAACAAGACTTATGCAATTCGGAAAAAAATACACACGTTTTACTTGCTTTTTAGGAGCTCTGTATTGAAATTGAATTATCTCTGTAATTGAGAATCTTCAATATCTGAAATTCACTACTATAGTAGCCTTCTAAACTTTATTTCAAATGCCACAGGTATGATCTGATTTGGATTCTTCAAGACAAAGTTATTTCCAATCTCCCACAATGACCCAATTTTGGACTGGTTCAGTAGAGCGAACTTGTACGAATTTCCACGTGTCACTGTTTTGTCCTTCGTCTCTGAAATTGATAGCCAAGAAACTGCAGTCCGTGTACTTGCAACCAATTTTTACGGCACTCCAATCCGATGCCCAGAGAGAGAGTTATTGAACTTTTCCCACGATCACCTCTTTGAGATGAAATTCAGGAGCTTGAAAAAGTACTACCTTCCATAGATCATATCTCCAAAAATATTGCAAACCAAGCTCTGAAATTTTTTGATGAATTTCCTCAGGATTTCAGCTTTGCACCATATGAATTTCAGATTCTGGACCTTCGTAGAAATTTTTTTATAGCACAAATTCCACGATGACCTGTTTAGGAGCCTGA